>VZRO01002018.1:171256-181953 GCA_013397915.1 Daphoenositta chrysoptera
GAGGATGAGGATGTGGATGAGGATGAGGATGTGGATGTGGATGTGGATGTGGATGTGGATGAGGATGAGGATGAGGATGTGGATGTGGATGAGGATGAGGATGTGGATGTGGATGTGGATGTGGATGTGGATGTGGATCTGGATCTGGATCTGGATCTGGATCTGGATGAGGATGAGGATGTGGATGAGGATGTGGATGTGGATGTGGATGCGGATGCATGTTCTGCCTGCTGGGATGGGCAGGGTGATCCAACCAGGTCACACCTGAGCTCTCTGTTGGTTTTTCCAAGGAATTCCCTTCCCTTTTGTTGTGTTGTCACTGCTGTGCAGTGATTATTAAAAGAAAAATAAATTGCAAAGATTTTTATCCCTGGCAGAACAGAGGGACAGGAGGAACACTGGGATTTTTTTGGCAGGTTCTGTGCCCCACAAGAGCACCCAGGTGATGTCCAAGAGAACACCCACGGCGTGGCCAAGCCCCTGGAATGCCCAGCAGGACATTACTGCCCGCCAGGAACGAGGGCTGCCAACCAGCACCCGTGTCCAGAGGGCACCTACAGCCACCAGCCCGGCCTGGCAAACCCCAGGGACTGCAGGCCTTGTCCTGGGGGCACGTTCTGTGCCAGGGCAGGTGGGAATTGTGTGTGGATTAAACAAAATCCTCATCTGCTTTGGGTCTGGGAGAGAATGAAGGGTTCTGTGCAGTTCATCCAAAGGTTACAGAGCATTTGCAGCCATTTCTGGGAGCCCTTGAGTTGATTTTTTGCAAACCATCTTTTGAAAGTTAAATTAAAGGCAGATCAAGGTGGTTTTGTTCTAGCAAAGGTTATGAAAGCAGAAGTCAGGCAGCTTGGGGTTTAGGACTCATCTGGGTTTGTCTCTCAGTGGAAAGATTTATAATGATCATCCCTCCTCTGAAAGGGTGATTTAGGAAACCATTTGGGCTTTTATCTCTCTGCTCATCAGTTGTGTGAGTAAATATTGGGAGTACAGCTCGAGCTTTTAACTGACAGAGCTCCTGACTGGCCAGGAGGCTCTGGGGTCATCGTGGTGACCAGGCTTGTCTGGATGGTTTAGCCCCAGAGCTGTGATTTCTGGGATGCCTCTGGCTCACCTGACTTGATGCTTGTTGCCTTTAGGACTCTCAGCCCCCAGTGGTCCGTGCTGGCCCGGGCATTTCTGCACTTCCCGGGCCCGCGTGCCCGACCCTGTGGGTGATGGGACAGGGGGTCTGTGCCCAGCAGGGCATTTCTGCCCTCCAGGGAGCCCCCAGCCCCAGCCCTGCCCCAGCGGCACCTTCCTGCCCCAGCCCGGGATGGGATCCCGCAGCTCCTGCCTGCCCTGTCCTGCAGGGAAGTTCTGCCAAGGACAAGGCCTGCCCGCTGTTTCTGGTGTGTATTGCACTCATCCAACACCCTTTTTCTCTCCCAGTTTGGGTATTTTTTATGTTTTCTGCTTCCAAACCTAACGCTGAAGGTTTTCTCTTGCAGGACCATGTCAGGCTGGGTATTTCTGCGACCCTGGCTCCACACAGGCAGACCACAGGCAGTGCCCCGCTGGCTCCTACTGCCCTGAAGGCTCTGAATCCCCAATCCCCTGCAGCCCTGGGAGCTTCAGCCCTGCCAGTGGGAAAGGGCAGGCAGCAGACTGCCGGCTGTGCCCCGCTGGGCACTCCTGCAGCGGTGAGGATGGGCTGGGGCTACAGAGTCAGGGGAGAAAATCACCCACCACAGCTTCATTTCTGACAGCCTTGGGTCCAGCGAGAACAAACCGAGTGCCCCACACTGATTTTAGTGATGGTTTCTAGCACTAAGAGTCAGTTTAATTGCAAAACTCCTGTTGGATGGTCGGGAGAAGCCTCAGGTCACCCAGAACTCCTTGTTTGCTGTTAAACCTTCTCTGTTAAACCTTCTCTGCACCTCTTGTGCGTGTCTGACACGGCTCTGGCCTCGCAGGGAAACAAATATTCCTGGCAGGGAGCTCTTGGTCTGGCCTTGAGCCAGAGCTGCTCCTCCTCAGAGCTTCTCACCATCTGCCTGCACAAGGTGTTTGGTGCTCGCCCAGCACAGATCTTCGTGGTCACTCTGACAGTAACAAATTCACCCATCACCTTCCAGGGGACAGAGAGGCTTTTCCTCTCTCAGGTGAGCAGCCGAAGCAACAGGGAGGAAATAACCTGACTGAGCTAACGTGACTTTTAGCAGAGCTGGAACCACAACCGAGAGGCTCAGAATCCCAGCTGAGCTTTTTCGTGGGAAACCTTGGTTTTCTCCAGGCATTAAATTCAGGACTGACTCATGTGTGTGGTGAAATGTTCTTTTCCTGAGGCTGAACTTGAGAGAATTGGTACTTTCTGATGCTTGGTAGATATGTCCGAGGGAGGAGATCATTATTTGGGGTTTCCATTGTCACTGATCTGGGCAAAATCCCTTCTGAAGGACCCAGTTCTGCAGGCTTCTGCTGCTCATCACCTGCCAGACCCCACTGCTACCCACAGGGATCCTCCTGCCCCGTGGGATCTGCTTTCCCTGCGCCCTGTGCCTGCCTGGTTCTGCTGGCAGAGCACGGCAGCGCCTGTCTGCCATCACAGCTCCTCCTGTTCCGTGTGCCAGGTCCTGGAGCACGAACTCCTGAGCTGTGCCCTGCTGGGCACTTCTGTCTGCCAGGGACCAACTCCAGCACGGAGCACCCGTGTCCCAAGGGCACCTTTGGCCCCAGGGCTGGTGCCACCAGCGAGTCTGACTGCGAGCCCTGCCCAGCAGGTGAGAAGGGACTGGGCACAGGAAAGGTGCAGCTGAGTTCTCCTTCCACACTGCTGACCCCTCTGCTGCTGTTCTGTGCAGCTCCTCGCCCTGACACGGATCTCTCTTCATTTCAGGGATGTATTGCTCAGCTCCAGGTCTATCCCAGCCCTCCGGATTTTGTTACCCAGGTTATCACTGTGCCAAGGGAGCCACCAGCCCGGCCCCCTTCAAGCACAGGGTGAGTGCCAGGCAGCAGCAGCACAGGGACCTGGGGAGCAGGACTGGCCTGTCACAATCTCCTGGATTCTGGTGGGATGTTTTCCAAGTATTTCTGCTCCCTCAGCTGCAGGGACATTGTGCTGCTCCTGATGTCTGCTGGAATGCCTGGCTGCCCATGGGTAAATTCCAGCCAGATCTTCATTTCTACATTGCACTGGAGTGTGGGGTGTAACTGATACCTTAGGGTTTAACTCTGATATTTTCCAATCCTGTAGTGCCCAGTGTGTAACTCTGAAGTTTCTTGTAGCTGCTGCCTTCAGCTCTCTGCTCATCACAAACCTCTCTGGGGCTGCTCTCCAAGGACACCCAGGCTGTGCAGGCCCAAAGCCTCTGAAGGGGGCGAGCTGAGGGGAAATTACATCATTAGCTAAAGTTTTAATTGGCGAATTGATGCTGATATGCAAATGGAGCAAACCTATAAAGGTGTGGGGAACTCGTGACTCGGGGTCCAGCTTGGGGTCCAGCTTGGAGCCCTTGGCTCCCCAGGGTGCCCCTTTGAAGGTCTTTCCAATAAATACCCACCTTTATTCCCTTATTCCTGCCCAGTCTCTGTTTCTAGGGAGCCTCTCAAGGCATCATAACGTCTCCTCTAAAAGATGCCATCAAGGACAGGCTAACCACCCTGCAGAAGCCAGGACCCTTTTTATGCCAATGGTCCTTGTTTAGTTTCAGAAGCAGCGAATTTGCAGGACTCAGCCCCTGCGTGCCCTGCCCAGAACCCCTCTCTGTGCACACTGGGCCAAATCTCTCCTGGTAACTCTTCTCCCCTCTATTTTCCTCATCCAGGTGGAATCCTCCAGCCCTGCCCTGCCTGGCAATGACATCTGCCCCGTGGGCCACTTCTGTCCCCGTGGCAGCGGGCACCCCGTGCCGTGTCCCCCCGGATCCCTGTCCAGCGCCCTGGGCCTGGGGGCGGAGCAGCAGTGCCAGCCCTGCCCAGCCGGGAGGGTCTGCAGCAGCCCAGGGCTGGCTGAGCTGGCCCAGACCTCGCCATGTGACCCAGGGTGAGTGATGCTGTCCTGCTGCCCTGACTTCTGCAGTCTTTCTATGTGTTCATTCTTTGATAAAGTTTCTCACACTCTTTTGGTAAACATAGTCATGTTTTGTTACCTTCTTGTTTTCATTCCTTCTCCGGGGTGGAGAATGTTTGATGGATTGTTCTGTTAACCATGTGGATGGAAGAGGTGGTAACCTCATCCTCCAATCCATGGTCATTCCTAGAAACAGATATATATGAAAAGAATAAACAGCCAGGTCTCTTTCCTGGTTTGGCAGAGGTTCAGAAAGGATTCGAGTTGGAGAGCTTCTTTTTGTGTCCTAGAGCGTCACTGTCCCTGGTCAGTGACAAAACACAGCCTTGCTGGGGGTTATCGTCAAGGGACATCCAAATTTCCACATCCTGGCCTTGTTCTCAGCCCTTTGGTTGGGATGTGGCATCGCCCTGGAGATGTTTCAGAGCTATCCCCGTTCCCTTCATGTTTGCCTGACATTCTCACACGTCTTTTTTCTCTGTTTTCAGTGAAAAAAATCATTAGGATAAATAAATTGCTGTTGCAAACCCCTTATTTAGCCCCATAGTGCCACTTGCTGGGAATTTAACCATTTTTCCTTTCTGAGTCCTTTTCTCCCACAAGGTGGTGCAAGAACCAGGGACAAGGCACCATTCCCAGCCCGTGTGAAGTGCCCTGAGCAGTGTCTGTCCCTCTCAGGAGCCTCAGGGCAAGAGGCTACAGAAATCTGATTTATTTTATGAGTGTGAGAGAGTCCAAGAAGTGATTTCAGTGCAGTGTGACGAGATTTCATGGGGAAAGATTTCTGATAGCAGCTCTTGAATTGAGGGGGGAAAATCACAATGAGATTTGTTTAGAAGTTGAGGCTAAGCTGGGAATACAATCAGGGCTACATTGAGAAGGACTGAAAATAATTATTCTTGGGAATTCGTGGGATTTGACCTGTCCTAGATGAACTTTAAGCCTTCTCAAAATTTCCTTTAACCCTAAAAGTTATTACAGCCTGCCTGTAACAGTAATGATTTTCTGAGCTGGATGGTAATGAAATGTAAATTATAAATTATAAATGACCCTCGACTTGCAAAATCCATGAAGTTCTTGTCCCTCAACAGGGATCAGTTTGTTGCTTTTCAGCACCTTTACCACACAGCATCCATCTCTCCTCAGAACCTGCTGCTCAGCTGGAATTGGTCTTGCTTCCAGGCAGAAAAAAAAAAAAGCTGTTTTTCTGGTGTTCCATTCAGTGCTGTTCCTTTCGCACTCAGTCGTTTGCCTTCAGGAGTGGGAATTTTTTCTCCTCCAGAAACTCCATCGTTTGGATCCTTGTCTTTGATGGGATCACAGCTCTCATTTCCTTGCTGCTCAGCTCTTAGAACCATCATGGTTTCTGAATTTCTTCATCTTTGCTCGTTGTGAGGGGCTGGGAGGGAAGTGCTGGGGGCAAGAGAGGACTGGGCATAAAGAGGCTCAGCAAAAGCAGCAGGGACTGAACACCTGGGCCCTGTGTTTTGAAGTAAAAATACTTTCGTTTTCAAAAGCTTTTCCTTCCAGAATGAGAACACTTTCCAGGCAGCCTGGTGTGGAAAAGCCTTGTGAAAAAGCCTTTTCCCAGGATTTTCAGGGCACGGAGTGGGGGAAGTTGCCAGCACAGCTGAACCCAGCCGCGTTTCCCAGGCCTGGCTCCTCACCTGTGAGCAGGCCTCGTTCCAGCACTGGATTCTCTCTGCCTCCAGCTATGTCTGCCTGGAAGGAAACTCTGCTCCCTGCCCTTCGGATGGGGTCCGTGGCTACCGCTGTCCCCGTGGCTCCTTCTGCCCCGCGGGCTCGGGGCTGGAGCTGCCGTGTGAGCCCGGCACCTTCAGCCCCGCGCCCGGGGCCAGCGCCTGCCTGCCCTGCCCGGCCGGCACGGCCTGCGGCACAGCCGGCACCGTGCGGCCCCTCGGCTGCCCCAGAGGTGAGCCCAGGGCTGCTGCGCCCCCAATTCCCGCGGGAGGGGGTCTGGGGGCTCCTCTCCGCGCTCGGGGAACGGGGATTTGCCGCTGCGTGGAGCGGCGTCCCCGTTTCCCCGGCTGTGAGCGGTGTGTGGTGGTGTGTCCCTCTCCGTGCACAGGGTACTACTGCCCAGGCCACACTGCTGTCCCTCTGCCCTGTCCCGAGGGGACACTGAACCCCCTGGAGGGGGCACTGGCGCCCACGGCCTGCAGGCAGTGCCCCGTGGGGAGGTACTGCCGGGGAGAGGCCAACTGGGAGCCCGATGGTGAGTCTGGGTGAGAACCGACTGCCCCAGCACAGGGCATTGGGATTGGGATTGGGATTGGGATTGGGATTGGGGCTGGGGCTGGAGGATGTGGGGAATGGGAAACGTCTCCCTGAACGGCTGCTGCAGGACACCCTTCACCTGGGTCTGGGCTTGTCAGCCTCTTCTTTTTCTCCGTTTCGTTCTTTTAACTGAGCATTCATGTTGGATGTTATTTCTTGTTGGGTTCCACTGTGGGTGTTATAGGAGAGCAGGCCTGAAGGCCCACAAAAGCATCTTCCCTAGGCCTGGTGGTAACCATGAAAACACTTCCAGGTTAACTGAGATGGGCTAGAAAAGAGGATTATGGGTCAGTGACCTTCTTGAGCAATGGCCCGGGAAGATTGTGGTCAGTGGCCTTATCTGGGATTATTTACACCTTCCCATAATAGGTGATATCTAGGGAATACTCCAGGTGAGTGGGTGAAATCCTGGGATTTGATCTTCCTGTTTCTATGAGGTTCTATCCTGTTTGTGCACTGGTATTTAGGTAACCTGAGCTCTGCAATGAATGTCTTTGCACTTCTCCATCTGGCATGCCAAGCCCTTGCCCATCATGAATGCTGCAATTTCTGTTACTGTGTTCCTTTTCCTTCTCTCCCTTTTTCCTGCTTTCTCTTCCTTTAACACTTTATCGCTGCTCATTCTGTCCTCCTAAATCCTTCCCCTCCCATTTACGCACAGAGTGATTGGCCAAAACTCCAGGGTTGCATACCTGGAAAGAAGAGAGGCAGAACTCTTCCCACAGGAAACAAAATTTAGGGAAGCAGTTAGAGAGGAGATACGGTGAGCAAACGCCAGGTGAGGTCAGAGCAAGCAAAGAAAGGGATGGAGGCCAAGGGTTAATGAGAAGAAGGAAAGGCAAAGCAAAGGTGACCAGCCCAGGCTATCAGCAGTGATAATGCAGGGCAAGGATGGGCTTTGGCTGCTCGGTGGAGTTCTCTGCTGTTTGGGAGGGTTTGAGGAGGTGCTATGGGCGGGGGCTGCCTCTCTCTGTGCCGCCCAGGTCTGTGCTCGGCCGGGTACTTCTGTGAAGGGGGAGCCACCGATGCCACCCCCCGTGGGACCCCCGGCTTCCCTCTCAGCGGGCCCTGCCCCCTGGGGCACTACTGCCCAGAGGGAACTCCCTTCCCAGTCGCCTGCCCTGCTGGGACCCTCAACAACGCCACTGGTGAGTGTGACTTCACCCACGGGTTTGTCCTGTGGTGACTTCCGTGGTCAAAAACTGTCCCCGAGGTCAGTGGCCACCGGTGCTGGTGGCCACATGTTACCAGTTCAGACAAGTGCTGCTGATGCTGGGAGTGCACTGGGTGTTCCCCCATCTCCCGTGTCCCCCTGTGCTCATGAAAGCACATTTCTAGCATTTTTTTTCCACCCCTTCACTCACTGAGTTCTCTGAGAATTGAGCGTTACAGTGGCTTTGACTGATACCAATATAATAATTTTCCAGTGCTAATGTTGTGGTTTTAACGAAAGGAAACAGCAAATGGTGCATCGACTCATATACACAAATCTGCACTTCATTTGCACAAAATGGCTTCTGGATGGCTTTCCTCCATGTTTTTGGTCAAAGCCATTCTTTTTGAGAAATGATCAATCTCTACACTGTTTGCTCTTCCACAGATAAAGCAGATGCTGTTCATCACTGCCTTTGCCGTTGTGTTTGTGTCCCCCCAGGAGGTGGCTCCCGGGCCAGCTGTGTGCCCTGCTACCCCGGGGCTTTCTGCGCCAGCGCTGGGCTGAGCTCTCCCACAGGCCCTTGTTCTGAGGGCTTTTACTGCCCAGCAAACTTCAGCTCCACCAGCCCCACGGCGTTCCTGTGCCCCAAGGTACTGCTGAGGGCTGGGACAGGGAGCTCTCAGCCCTGGGCAGGGGCCAAGGGTCACCCACAGCTGATGGGAACATCCCCACAGAGGTTTGGGTGATTCTGGGATTGATACAGCCCCAAAGTTTGGCACTGAGATCCTCTCCCGTGCCTGTCCTCGCCAGGGTCACTTCTGCGGGTCAGGGACTGCCCTCCCCAGGCCGTGCCCTGCCGGGCAGTACCAGCCCGCCCGGGGCTCTGCCTCCTGCATCCCGTGCCAGAGAGGATTCTACTGCCAGGAGCTGGTGGCGGGGGACGCCAGGCGCTGCCCACCCCATTCCTACTGTCCCACAGGTACTCTGGCACTTGCCGAGGGCTGGGGTGCTGCGTGCCTGACCCCAGAGATGTGCCACCCTGTGTGCCTCCCTCAGGCCAGGAGGTGGCAACGAGCCAGGGTGGCACAGGGGCCGCCTGAGAGTCACTTGGGACAGCTCGAGAGCCTTCTCAGACCACAACACTCATCCTGAGATTATTGTTATCTCTGTGATCTCCCTTTTAGGGACACGAGTTCCTCTCACCTGTCCTGAGGGCACCTTCACTCCTGAAAACGTGACTGGCCTCTGGAATGAGAGGGAATGCCTGCCCTGCCTGCCTGGCCACTACTGCAGGTCGGGGTTCAGTTCAGCCTGGCATCATTTCCCTTTCTCTGGAGCAGTTTGGCACCTTTGTTTCATGCTGGTGAAGTTCTTCCCGGCTTCTCTCTTGCATTTCTCTCACTCAGTGAAAAGAAATATAAGCTTAGACACAGGGCTGGGTGCAGGGGCACTGGGTCTGTGCATTTGGGGAGGCAAAACCAGTCTGGCATCATTGTTGTGGTACAAAGAAGCCCCTGAAAGAGGCAGTGGGTGGCATTTATGAAATCGTGGGAGTCACGCAGAAAGTCCAGTCCAGCGGGAAGTCACCCACAATTCCATCCACAGCAATTTGCCATGTTCATGGGATTTGAACTGGCTCACTTCAGTCATCCACATGCTTTTATAAGTGGAAAAATGTGTCTATTTTCTCTCTCATCTCAGAAATTATTTTTATTGCAAACTTTGCAGTACTCACTGTGTCAACACTCGCTCTGCTTTTGCACCAAAGCAGCAGCTCCGAGTACACAAATTGTTTTCCTCTCTGCTCCAGGCACGGAAGGCTGGAGGGGAAATGTGCTGCTGGATATTTCTGCCTGGCCGGGAGCTCCCAGGCTGCTCCCCAGGGCCTCCCCTTCTCCTGGCGCTTCCTGGCCGGGTGCCGCTGGGGCCAGGAGTGTGCAGGGCTGTGTCCTGCAGGTAGGTGAGGATCTCTGGCGTGCCTAAAGCACAGAATATTGACTTGCTGCTAACCCAGTGCAGAGAACCTCATCTCGCGTTACATAGAATTAAAATTACCATTGCTCATTGATTTCCTCGGTTTTGTGTATTTTGAACCAAAGTTGCCCGGACTAAAAAAAGGCCACCTGGAATTTACCATGCTGAGCTGCCAGCCCAGAGGAGTTTGAAGTCTCCTGGCTTGGCCTCCCAACAGCTGTGTGAAATTCCATTCCACAGCAGCAGCAGGCTCTGCCTCGGTCGGTTTTGCCACGGGAGGGTTTGTGTGGTTTATTTTTGTCTCCTTCCCACCCCTTTCTGTAGGTTTCTACTGCCTGGAGGGGTCTGAGGTGCCCACACCGTGTCCTGCCAACACTCTCAGAGCTCTGCCAGGGGCTGGCAAGAGGGAGGATTGCCTGCCCTGCCCCCCGGGCCTCTGGTGCAAAGCAGGTTGGGGGGTAAACACTGAGGGAGGGGATGGGAGCTGCTTTCCAGGGGAGTTTTATGTATCCCATTTTCCCAATCCCAGCCCCATTTTCCCCTATTCCAGCCCAATTTCCCCCCATTTTTCCCATATTTCCCCCATCCCAGCCCCCTTTTCTCCCATTTTTCCAATCCTAGCCCCATTTTTCCCCCATTCCAGCCTCATTTTCCCCATTCCAGCCCTGTTTATCCCACATTTCCCCCCCTCGCAGCTCTGTTTTCCCCCCTTTTCCCATATTTCCCCCATCCCAGCCCCCTTTTCTCCCATTTTTCCAATCCTAGCCCCATTTTTCCCCCATTCCAGCTCCGTTTCCCCCCATTTCTCCCACATTCCCCCCATCCCAGCCCCTTTTTCTCCCGTTTTTCCCAATCCCATCCCGTTTTCCACCATTCCAGCCCTGTTTTTCCCATATTTCCCCCCATCCCAGCCCCTTTTTCTCCCATTTTTCACAATCTCAGCCCCATTTTCCCCCATTCCAGCTCCGTTTCCCCCCATTTCTCCCACATTCCCCCCATCCCAGCCCCTTTTTCTCCCGTTTTTCCCAATCCCATCCCGTTTTCCACCATTCCAGCCCCACTTTCCCTCACCCCAGAGGATGGCTTGGCCATCAGATGTGGAATTGTGGGGCAGTCCTGGCAGCGAGGAGCTGTGCAGAGAAAAGAGGCACGGAACTGTTAATCCACATTGGAAATGTGGGAGAGCTGAGGTCACAGCAAATCTCCAAATATCCC
>VZRO01002018.1:182652-210193 GCA_013397915.1 Daphoenositta chrysoptera
CCCTTTCCTACCCCTGGGTGAAAAAATTCCCTCCTTTTCACGCCTCTGGGTGGCAAATTTCCCTCCCTTTCCCGCCCCTGGGTGACAAAATTCCCTCCTTTTCACGCCTCTGGGTGACAAATTTCCCTCCCTGTCCCGCCCCTGGGTGACAAAATTCCCTCCCTTTCCCACCCCTGGGTGAAAAAATTCCCTCCTTTTCACGCCTCTGGGTGACGAAATTCCCCAAGATGAGATAGGGAAAGGGAGAGATAACTCCTCACAGGGACCTAAGAGCCCTCCTCCAAAATTCCCCCTGGCCATCCAGCCTCCCTTTCCTCACTTCCTTCTCTTCCCCACAGGCCTGACCGGGTTTGAGGATTATCCCTGCCCCCCTGGATACTGGTGCCCTGGCAAAGGGGACACTTTCCTCTGTCCAGCTGGCACTTCCAGGATCCAGCCTGGGGCAAAATCCTTGGAGGAGTGTGATCCCTGCTCGCCTGGATACTACTGCCCGGACCCAGCCCAGACAGGGCTCCCCAACACCCAGGGAATACCCTGCAAACCTGGCTACGAGTGCCCAGCAGGTGACATGACCTTTGTTTTCCTTATTTTCTGAGCCTGGATGATGGATCAGCAGGGATTTAGCAGGCGCTGGTCCCATTCTCCCAGGACATGATCCCTCTCAGCCCTCCCTGCTTTCGTGCAGCTGAGGTTGCCAAAGTGGTCTGAGCTTAGGAAAGGAGGAGATATTTCCGTGCAGGGCTGGGCACTGAGGTGTCAGCATTCCCTGCTGAATAATAAACTGGTTCCCAGCACTTCTGTGCCCTCTTGGGAACAGTAGGAAAAGCAGAGAGGTTATGGAACAGCCTCCCTCTCTCTGCCTCCCAAACAGAGATTCTCCTGCTCTGGGAATGTCACAGAAACGCTGTTCCCCCTTTCTCCCCCAGGGTCGGTCCATCCCAAGCCCTGCAGGCCTGGATTTTACTGCGGTGCCCTGACAGGAGAGCCTGCCCTGTGTCCTGCTGGGTACCACTGTCCCCAGGGATCCTGGACTTACAACAGCCCCGAGCAGCTGTGAGTGCCTGGGGCTTGGGACAGCCACCCTCCAGCTCCTAAAAACCCTGGATATTGGGAATTGTACCTGGGGGTTGGTACAGCCAGCCTCCAGCTCCTAAAAACCCTGAATATTGGGAATTGTACCTGGGGGTTGGTACAGCCACCCTCCAGCTCCTAAAAACCCTGAATATTGGGAATTGTACCTGGGAGTTGGTACAGCCAGCCTCCAGCTCCTAAAAACCCTGGATATTGGGAATTGTGCCTGGGGGTTGGGACAGCCAGCCTCCAGCTCCTAAAATCCCTGGATATTGGGAATTGTCCCTGGGGGTTGGGACAGCCAGCCTCCAGCTCCTAAAAACCCTGGATATTGGGAATTGTCCCTGAGGGTTGGTACAGCCAGCCTCCAGCTCCTAAAAACCCTGAATATTGGGAATTGTACCTGGGGGTTGGTACAGCCACCCTCCAGCTCCTAAAAACCCTGAATATTGGGAATTGTGCCTGGGGGTTGGTACAGCCAGCCTCCAGCTCCTAAAATCCCTGAATGTTGGGAATTGTACCTGGGGGTTGGTACAGCCAGCCTCCAGCTCCTAAAAACCCTGGATATTGGGAATTGTCCCTGGGGGTTGGTACAGCCAGCCTCCAGCTCTTTAAAACCCTGGATATTGGGAATTGTCCCTGGGATCCAACCTAAACCACGGCCTTTATGCATTGTGCAAAAGCAAAGGCATCTTTGTGGCTGCACTCACAGATTTGGTGACTGAATTGGGGAATTTATGGTTTCTGCTTAGCCTGGAATTGGATGAGAACCATTTCTAATTTTGCCCTGTGTTTTCACTGATCGCTGAATCCAGAAACGATTTTCAGAGATTTTCTTCCCTTTCCCTGCCCTGCTCTGCCTCCCAGGTGTGCGTTCCCGTACTACTGTCCCCCGGGCAGTGCCCGCCCGCTGCCCTGCCCAGGAGGGCACATGGCCCTCAGCCTGCCCGGCCTGAGGGGCTCAGCTGAGAAATCCTGCAGGGTTTGTGCTGCAGGGACCTTCCGCAGCGACCCCCTGATCTCAGCGCCCTGCCAGCCCTGCCCCGCTGGCTTCACCTGCCCTCCAGGTAAATTCAGCTGCCACGGGGGAGTGGGGCAAGAAATAGCAGCTTAAATTGGAAGCAGAGGGTTTGGAGTTCTGTGTGGGCAAAGCTCTCAATCCTCTGCAGTTATAAAACCCTGGTGTGGGCTGTCACGTGGGTTTGCCACTGGATTTAGCCGGTGGAAGAGCTGGGAGAAAGAAAAACGGAGATTTATATTTAAATATGAATTAGACTGGAAAACGCTGATCTGTACACGTGTGCATTTATATAGACGTGTGTCTATATATAGAGAGACGTGTGTAGATGTGTCACTGGGACAAGCAAGTGCTCTCTGCCACCCTCTCAGCACTGCTGGGGTCCCTAATGCCACCCCTCCCTCCAGGCAGTGACAGCTACCACCAGCAGCCCTGTCCCCGTGGCCACTTCTGCCCTGCCCTGTCCCCTGCCCCGCTGCCCTGTCCCCCGGGCACCTACGGCAGCAGCCACTTCGCCAAGCACCCGGGGGACTGCCAGGCCTGTCCTGCTGGCACCTTCAACCACCTCCCTGCCCAGGCTGCCTGCTTCCCCTGTGGCAGCTCTTCTTCCTCTCAGCCGGGTGAGTTTTTGTGTGTGAGTGGAATTTTCCCCTCTGGTGAGGTGTTTGCTGATGTTCCACAAGCCCCGGGATCCTCCTGGGGCTGGGGGTGCTGCCCATGCCCAGCTGCTCTTCCTCTGTCCCACCCAGGAGGAGGATTCCATTTTCAAAGCTCTTTTCCCCTCTTACACTGTTATCCAAAGGGATTTATCTCCTTAAAGGAAGGAAGAGCAGCTCTACTCTAATTCTTGCTCTGTCATCGCTTTGAAAGCGATGGAGTTTCACCAGGATTACTTTAGCCATGATTTGGGGGGTTTGAGTTCAATCTGGGTGTGCTTTTGAGCCAAAATTGGGCACTGAGGGCACGATAAAGTGGGATGAGGCTGGAAACTGGGAAAGTCAAGAGTGCCTGTTCCTTGCCCAGTGTATGTGCAGCACTTCAAACCAGGAATTTCAAACCAGGTGGATTTGAGGCTGCTGAGGCACGAGAGAGGGGCTTGGCAGCCTTGCCTGGCTGGGTCCTTGCCCCATCCAGGGGTTTCATCTACAAATCAGCAGAGGGCTTGTCCTGCCAAGGAGCAGCGTGGCCTTTCTGCATCTCTGGCTGAATGGGTGCTGCAGGAGATGCTCTAAGGCTGTGCTGGTGCAGCCAGGGCAGGCTGGCCCCAGCTGGGTGTCCTGTGGCTCAGCTCCGCCCTGCCAGAGGGGCACAGGCGCCAGCAGTGCCACTGAAATGAGCAGTGGGATTTGACAGAGAGTGCTGAGCACGGGAGCTGCTCCTTTCCAGGAGTGTTCCAGGCTGTACTCCCCACCCTAAACCCAACCTTTCTCCCAGGTGCCACCAGCTGTACCTGCCACGGGCTGAACAGGGCTTTCCAGCAGTCAGATGCCTCCTGCATTTGCCAGGCAGGTTATGTTTATTATGATGAGAGAGGCAAGAAGGACTCTGACAGCAACAGCGATCAGGATTGTCGACCTCAGGTAAAATCGGGCTCCAAACCGAAATCATTGTGGGATGTGCAGGAGAAGGGGAGTTTTCAGGCCCCAAGCTAAGCCAAATAAATCTTTTAGGTGTTTTATTGGCCCTTTCTTGTAGGATGTTTTCTTTACCAGGATCTTGTGAGGTAAAATTTAAATTCATAAGGGATGGAGGTAAAGGATCCTTCCATGCCAGGGCAGTGGGAGCAGCACAGTGTTTCACATGGATGACAGATGCAGGAATTTAAGCCTCGTTATTAATGTGAAGTCCTTCATCAGAACTTCCATGGGCAGGGAGACACTAAAGCCAGTTCTTGTTTACATCTTGCATGATGTCACATTTTTTCCTCTTTGTGAATGAATTCTGTAGTGCAAAATCCCCTCCCGGCATGGGCTGCACATCAACCTAGAGTGTCAAAATTCTACTCTGATTCCTTCAACCATTTTCTTACTGCTGAACTTCTTCATTAGAACCTGAGGAGGGGTTGGGAGGTGAAATTGTTGTGTTCTTTCTTCCCTGCTTTCTGACACTCTAGGACATGGAAAGAAGCACTCCCACTCGAATCCTTTTCACATCACTGCCCAGGCCAGGAAAGAGACCTGGCTATTTATTCTTTTCATATATATATATTTCTAGGAATGACCATGGATTGGAGGATGAGGTTACCACCTCTTCCATCCACATGGTTAACAGAACAGTCCATCAAACATTCTCCACCCCGGAGAAAAGAATGAAAACAGTAAAGTACAGTTAACAAGACATGACTATGTTTACAGAAAGTGTGCGAGAAACTTTATCAAATAATGAACACACAGAAAGACTGCAGAAGTCAGGGCAACAGCTTTCCTTGCTGGATTGCCTTTCTGTCGAACATCCGAAGCGCAGCAGTGGGGAGGAGGAGGAGGAGGATTTCGGGAATGCTGCAGCTCGGGTGAAGCTCTGAGCTTGTCTGGGTGGGTTTCTCTGCAGGTGGACGAGCTGTGCGCCCCCGGCGAGGTCCGGCTGGCGTCCACGCGCCGCTGCGTCCTCCCCGAGCGCCACCGCTGCGCTCCCGCCTGCGGGCCGGGGGGAGGGGAGCTCCACGCACAGCTGGGCATGTGAGTCCCCCAGCACTCCCTGCACTCCTTTTCTCCTTGAAAACACTCTCAACAGGCCCTGAGCGACTGATCCCATGAGGTCGTGCAAGGGTTGGGCTGCGGGAGGTGTTTTGTTGGGGAATTTTCCGTTGGTGGAGCTCCTTTGGAGGTCCTGCCTTTGGTCCTCAGTCGTTGGTCCTGTTCATCTCCCTGTGTTTCCAACATTACCTGGTGGTTTTGTGTTACTTGGGTGTGTAATGTGGAGTTCCTTTCTGTGGAGATCCTGCCTTTAGCCCTCAGTCATTGGCTCTGTTCATCTTCCTGTGTTTCCAACATTACCTGGTGGTTTTGTGTCTTTCTGTGGAGGTTCTGCCTTTGGTCCTCAGTCGTTAGCTCTGTTCATCTTCTTATGTTTCCAACATTACCTGGTGGTTTTGTGTCTTGGGTGGTGACACCAGAATCACCCAGTGACGAGGGCAGTGTGGACAAAGCTCACGTTTTCTGAGGTCTGCGACTTTTCCACCTGTCTCAGGATGAGCCCCTCTAAAGTGGATGATCCCTCTGTTAGATTTAGAAATGAGGAAATCAATCCTTGTTCCTCCCCACGTCTTTAATCATCACAGAATGGATTGGTTTGGGAGGGGACCTTAAAAATCATTTAATTCCAACTGGAAATCAATCCTTGCCCCCCCCTCCACATCTTTATTGGATTGGGTTGGAAGGAACCTTGAAAATCATTTCATTCCAACTGGAAATCAATCCTTGTCCCCCCCTCCACATCTTTATTGGTTTGGGTTGGAAGGAACCTTGAAAATCATTTCATTCCAACTGGAAATCAATCCTTGTCCCCCCCTCCACATCTTTATTGGTTTGGGTTGGAAGGAACCTTAAAGACCGCCTAGTTCCAACCCCCTGCCATGAGCAGGAAGATGCTGAAACCATTTCTTGTCACATGATATCTCCTTTTTTCTCATTGTGAACGAATTTCTGTGTTGCAAAATCTCCCCGTGGCATGGGTTGCACAAAAATTTGGTGTGTCAAAATCATACCCTGATTCTTTCAAGCATTTTCCTGGAGCTGAGCTTTGGGGAGGGTGTGCAATGCTGGGTTACAGGACTGAAGGTGATCCCTGTTAGACACCAACCAGGCGCTGTTACTGGGGCGTCACATTTTGGCCTTGAAGAGCAGAGACGGGCAGAGAGTTTGCTCCATCCCGTTTTCCACGGATACAGAGTGGGATCATCCACCCTGTGGGCTGTGAGAGACTGGGGCTGGCCTGTTGAGGCTGTTTGCTCGGGGATGAGCACTGACGGAGGGTTTGTCCCTGCTCAGATGTCACTGCAAGCAGTACGTCTCTGCCGAGGAGCTCTGTGACCAGCTGTGCCTGCTGAGAGCCCCACGGATCTCCCTGGCCTTTGGCACCCACAGGGAGCTGCTGCTGAGGACAAACGAGGGGGAAACGAGGGTAGGTGTGGAGGGAGGGATTGCTTTCCGAACGTGCAGGGCTGGGGGAGAGAGCCCAGAAACCACAGGGAGCTGAGGTGAAGGGTTGATGCATTCTAGAGAAACAATTCCTGAATTAAAGGGAAAAAACCTCCTAGAGCAGCCTTGGACAGCTGCAGTGACCCACAAACCAGGGTCTGAGTCCAGGATTGGTTGTATCAGTGATCAGGGTTTCCCTCTGCTTTCCATAGGAGGTGTCAAACGTTCTGGGCCCAGATGAGCACGTGCAGAAGAGCCAGAGGGTGCATTTGGTCCTGTTCAGCCCCCAGGGAGTGCTGGGTTTCATTGTCTCCAGCATGGAAGTTCTGGATGCATTTCTCATGGGTAAGGCTTGAGAGTGAACCCGAATTCCAGCCACACCAAGCCATCCATTTCCTTCCATGTTGGCACAACAAGTTGGCACAGAGGGAATTCATCATTAGATGCTCCAAACTAAACAGAAAGCAGGGAAATACCTTGTTGTGTCTGGCAGTAAAGAGTAGGGAATTCACTGACTGCGTGGTTAACATGGTCAGATAACAACTGCAGGATTTGGGGTTTCCAAGGAACTAGAAGGAAACTGCATTTGGAGGCAAAGCTGTTGGCAGGTGCGTGGATTTGGCTTTGTGAGCTGTAATTGCCCGCAGATACAAAATAAATAATTCTTCCTTGCCAAGGGTCGGGTGTTGTCACACGCTGCTCACTTTGCAGGGCTCATTCTGGTTTCTTCTCTTGCCTGTGGCAGGAGGTTTTTCCTCGGATCAGCTGCTGCAGAGAGGGCGCAGAGCCCAGAGGAGTTCCTCCAAAGACAGCCAGGCCTTGCCCTTCATCCCTAACCCAGTGGCGTGTCTGGAAGCAGGGGACACCATCCTTTTCCAGCTCAGCATCGATCCCCAGGGTGAGTGTGGCTGGGGCTGAGCTCATTTGTGTGTCCAGACCCGTGGCTCCACGTCAGGCACCCTGCATGGATCCATCCCTTCACCTCCTGGATCCCAGAGCTGCAGTCTGGGCTCTGCCAGGGGCTTACCTGCTGGTTTGCAATTTTTAACTGGATTTCTGTAGATCGAGATGAAATTTGCCCTGTGTTAGGCAGCACAAATCTTTGAGGGGCAGTAATTAAAGCCAATTAAACGAGCTGACACTGCATGGCCCTATAAAAGCAGCTCAGAGCTCTTTGCCAGCCCAGTGGCAGCTTTCCCAGCTTTTTCTCAGAGCTGCTGACCCCGTGCTGCCCCGTCCCCAGACCGTGCCTCCAGCCACTACCCCGTGTACCAGAAGCAGCATCTCTATAACAACAACCCAGGCTGGGATTTTGGACCTTTCCGAAGGCTGGACCACCTGATCCAGGAGACTCAGCTCAACATCTCCTGGTAACACCTGCTGTGGGTAACAGCCTTGTGGGCAGGACCTGAGAGTGAGTTTTTGACAGAATCAGCGGGTCCTTGGTGGTGAAAACACCAGATTTTGCTGTGTTCAAGTCCCTGTCTTTAACCACCCTCACAGACAGAGGCTGATGGAAGCTTGGATCAGCCAGTGCCTTCCTCACTTCTCCCTTCCAGGTTTGCCCATGTTTTCCTGGAGCCTGGGACATACGTTTTCAGGGACAGCTCCGTCCAGGAGCACTTCCTGATTGTGACAGTGAACGAAGCAAACGTGAGCTGTGACCCCAGGGCCGTGTCCTTCCAGCCCTCCTCCCTGTTCCAGCTGGCCAGACACGGCATTTTGAAGCAGCAGGATCTGAACCTGGCTCCCAACTGGGCTGCTATCACAGGTACAGCCAAAACTCTGCGATGCCTCCGTTCTTACCTTTCTTGTGACCTTTCTTGTCCTTCTCTAAGTGTGTTTAAAGAAGCGTTTTCTTTGGAAATGCCACCAAAGCACTGCTTTGTCAGCTTTAATCCCTTGCTCCTGTGGAGCTTCTCAATGTCCACTGCTCTGTAGCCAAGAACCTGCCTGTGCAGGAGCTGAGGTGGTGAGAGAGGGAAGGAGCAGCCGTGCTTCTCCCCACACCCTGTTTGGAGAGCTCAGCTAACTGAGGGCTTTGTTTTCCTTGGCTGGAAAGCAGAAAGTGACAGTGTGTTTCCAGGATAAACCGAGCTGAAATTAAACACAGCATTTCAAAGTTGACCAAGGGCTAAACACAAGGTCAGGTAAGGTCTTTGCCCCAAGCCAGGTGTGGGTGTGAGCGCTGTGCACACACCAGTCCTTCAGGGGGAGGCCAGGAAACAACAGAAATGGAAGTCTGGCTTGCAAACATGACCCTGGCTCTGTCACCTTCAGAGCTGGAAACTCTGCTCCTCATCCACCTGTGCCAGCCAACAGGGGGGAGAAGCAGAAGTGGGATAAATAGGAAAAGTGCTGAGTGGTTTTTTCTCACTTCTTGCCCTCCCTCCCTCCCGGCTTCCCCAGCGATCCTTTTTGTCCTGGGCTTCCTCGTGCTGGTGCTGACCACCCTGGCCATCGTGCTCCAGCCTGCTGGCCCCAAAATTAGCCCCCTGAAGAGCTGGAAGCCACGCTGGAGGAGCCTGGGAGAGCCACACGTCCCACCTGAGTACATCCTCCTCAAGGACAGGTAAAGACCAGCCTCTGCCTGGTCCTACAAAAAATCTACCCAAGAAATCCACCCTGGGCTGGCTCTGATCTCACTGAGGAGAATGAGATGCTCTCCAGCCTCTTTGCCCTTCCCTCTAGCCTCAAATTCTATCAGATGCTTGGTCCTCGTGGATCTGGAGAAGATGCTGGCTCTGGAGAGAAAGGAGAAGTTCCCAATGCAGGTGAAGCGCTGGGCCAGCCCCAGGTGTTCTCCCATTGGTTTTTTTCCCACTTCCTCCCCATTTCCTTCTCTCAGGTGCGATATTTTGACACCAGAATTTCCTGCACGCACAGGAGGCCACGCAGGGACTTTGCTGTGCCCCTTTCCACAGGCACACACACTTCCATCCTGGGTTTATTCCAGGGATTTAACCCCCTGCCATTGGGATGGGTTGAAGTTTCCTCCCTGAGGAGTTAAGAGAGTAAATTCCCAACCTTGACAAACCCTTTAAAACAGCAGCGAGTTGAGGTAGCAGGTGAAGAAAATAAATATTTACAAATGTTTCCCTTGGCCTCCTCTGTTGGTTATTCTGTTCCCTGAAGACACGTGAGTCCTGGGCCTCGTTTGCTTTCTGGGAATGAGCTCAGCTCGGGAATTTCGGGATGTTCAGAGGGAGCGGCAGAACCCGAGCCCAGCAGGTGGCAGCAGGCAGTGATGCTGGAACAGCTCCGGGCACAGCTCGGGAACAGCTCTGGGAGCATCCCGGCGCCTTTCTGGAGGATTTAGGAGCTGATAGTAACGCTCTGTCATCCTCCCCCTCGCTGGGGAACGAGACCTTCTCGCACATCTCTGCCTCATCCGTTTTCCTTCCTCACAAAACACAAAACTCCTATGGACGGGCAGCGTCTTGTGCGGGAAATCTTACCAGATAACCTCGTGTCCAGTGTTTGAGTGTGAGCCTTCCCCTGTGTTTCAGAAAACACCTTCACCCCCCGGCTCCTGGAGGATTTCAGTGTCCGTACCCTCTATGACAAGCTGGAGGATCAGAACTTGCACCTGGCCTCTCAGCTGGCAAAGCACAGGATGGACGTGCTGGTGTTCCACAACGGGATGAGCCAGCGGATCCAGAGCCTCACGGTCAGTGGGAAGGGGCACTTGAGGTTAGGGAGTCTTGGTGTTGCCTTTCCCTGGTCTTAAAATTAAAAGCCAGGCACGGTTAGAAGGGAAAAAGGGGTTTTTCCTTGGGTGTTTATTAAAAGATCCTTAGGTGCAGCACAGCCAGGTGGAATGCGCCGAGATGCACACACTGATAGATTCCATATACAATTTATAGGCCTTGCAAATTAGCATATCTATCAAAGATTCCCTAATGAGGGGCTCGAATGAACCTCTCATTGATGCCTGAAAGAGAGGCTGGAAATAAATCCTCACATCCCGATGTCTGCAGAGCAGGTATTTGTTTATTGCAGCGTTGCTGGTGAGGGGGATATTTCCTCCCAACTCACCACCCCTGTCAAGTGCTGTGGGATATTTATACAGTAAATTATGGTTATTATTGCTATGTCATCACAGCATCATCACATANCTCTGCATTTGCCAGCTTCTCATTAGTACTACCCTTATTTATCTCTGAAGCCACACACCTGGTGATCTTTTCTCTCTTTTTGTTTATTCAGCCTTTAAGCAACTAGTTAACCATGTACTACCCATTACATTGCATAAAAAGTTATTTATATCAGGCTATATAGGTATCAAAAATTATTATATAGGTATCAAAAGTTGTGATTCAGGTTCTGTAAGTATCAGGTTATACAGGTATAGAAGTTATGATTCAGGTTACGTAAGTAAAAGTTATGATTTAGGTTATATAAGTATAGCAAGTTATGCTTCAGGTTATATTGATAAAAAGTCATGATTGGGGTTATATTGATATCAGGTTACATGCATATCTTATAACCTAAGCTATAGAAACACTTTGTAATTTCTATCTAAGTCATATATGCATCACATCCTGAGGAATCTCCCCCCTGGATGGGCCTATCTCAGTTTACAGAATGTGTCCTGGGGAAGACCTTGGATTCCCAGGATAGCACAGGGCTCTCTGGCCTCCAGCTGGGGGCTCCAGGATGTTTGGTCTCCTGGCTTAACGGAATATTTGGTCTTAGCTAAAATATCAGACTTAAAGAATTACAATTATGTCGGCTAAAAGCACTGGGGATACATAAAAGCTATATAAAAGNATACATAAAAGTTATATAAAAGGGTATATAAAAGGGGTATAAAAGGGATATATATATAAAAAAGGCAAAAATCATCATGGCATCATTTCAACCATGAAAAGTGTAATGTTTGTCCTGAAGTGGAAGTTTATTGAGGGATGGGTATTACTCCTTTCAGTACTTTATTTTGGCNAAGGACACCCAGGCTGTGCAGGCCCAAAGCCTCTGAAGGGGGCGAGCTGAGGGGAAATTACATCATTAGCTAAAGTTTTAATTGGGGAATTTATGCTGATCTGCAAATGGACCAAACCTATAAAGGTGTGGGGAACTCCTGACTCGGGGTCCAGCTTGGGGTCCAGCTTGGAGCCCTTGGCTCCCCAGGGTGCCCCTTTGAAGGCTTTTCCAATAAATACCCACCTTTATTCCCTTATTCCTGCCCAGTCTCTGTTTCCAGGGAGCCTCTCAAGGCATCAGTTCTATATGAGGGGCTGAATGTGGAGTGGGTGGATCCTGGGGTTTGCAGGGTTTAACACTTCTGCTTTCTGTGAACAGGACACGGTGCAAGCTCTGGACTGGGAAGCCCTGAGAACCTTTTCCAGACAAGGGATTTGTGGGCAGAAAGCTGCAGAGCAGAGCTGGGCAGCAGCGGGTGCTGAGCCGTGGGATGGACACGGGAATTTAACAGGTGAGAGCAGCAGGGTGCAGAGCCAGGGACGAGGGCACTGCGAGGGCAGCAGCAGCAGTGGAGAGGCTAAAAAAAGACCTGGCTCACACACAGGAGATCACCCAGCAAATCGTGTCTCCCAGGCTTGTTCTGCAAGAGCTGACAGCCTGTCTGCACCTGAGCTCAGCGACAGGAGAGGTCTGGCAGCTCAGGGAGGGGGAGCACGGAGTTATTTGGAAATCTCATATGAAATGAGGCGTGAAATTTCCAAAGAAACGCCCCTGCTCTTGGTGTTGTTCTGAGTTTAATCACGGTTTTCCACCTGGTTCTGGGGAATGCCGTTGGAATTTCTCGTTGGTTCATTAGGTGGCCCATGGCAGGAGGTGACAGAGTTAATGAGGGCTCTGGAAGGGCTGCTGGGGAGCACTCCTGACAGGAACCCGGCTGCGAATCCAGAGCTGGAGCTCAAGATCCAAGCACAGGCTGCAGTGGGAGCTGTTCCCTCCCCGCACAGTGAAAACAAATCAGAAGGGCAGGTGAGCTGCAGGTGTCTGGTGTGGGGTCATCTCTCACCTTTCTGGGAGTTTTTCCATTTCTTTAACTTTGGGTCCTTTTTATCCCACAGGATCCTGAGCTGCCTCAGCTTTGGGAGCTTTTCAGCAGGAAAGATGCTTTTTCCAGCCTCCCTGGGCATGAAGAGCATGGTAAGGGCAGTGCCACAGCTGGGAGGTGCTTCCAGAGGTGGCAGCAGGAGGCTGATTCTGTGCTAAGAGGGTAAAAGGGGGTGTCTGTGTTTGCTAACAGAGCAAATACAGAATTACTTTTCCCTATTATGCTATTTTTTACTTCCACATAATTTTTTTTTTGCTGAGCTGTCAGCTCAGGGCAGCCACTTCTGCCTCCTCTATCCCTCTCTCAAGGAGTTTCCATCCCTTTCCATCCTTCTCTGTAGGACACAAGTAATGGAATTTCCATCCCTATAGACCCTGCACACCTTAATATGAAGTGGCACCTGTAGGGAAGAGTCTGGGTGTCATTATAATAATTAAATGCTGAAATGGGGAGGCCAGGAAAATTCTATACCATCATTCTGTGACCCTCACAGCATTCCCTCTGCCCAGGATAATATTTCCTTTTTGCAGCCATGAAGAGCCTCTTCCTTCAGGCTTAAAAGTGCCCCTATTTGTTCCAGGTCTGGCTCTCCAGTTGGTTTATCTGACAGAACTGGAGCTGGAGGGCCTGGTGGCAGCTTCCCCCCTTGCCAAGACCCTGAGTGAGATCAAGGAAGCTCTGGTGAATCTGCAGCAACCCTCAGCCCCTGGGAATTCAGGTAATTCATCTGGTTTTCCTCATGTCTGCTGCTTTAGAGCAGTAAAGAAACCAGGAGTTAAAATAAGCAGGATTTCTTCTGCACTGAACATTTTCCTCCAGCAGCTGCTGAATTTTTTAGGCTGTGACGCTCGGAGTTTGAAATTAATAACGGTGTGGGTTTGGTGTAATTATGGGAGGATCATTTGCATGATTTTGAAATTCAGATGCAGTGGATTTGCAAAGGCCTGGATCTGCCTGGGTCCTGCAGTGCTCAGGGCTGGCTGGAGGGCCTGTCCTGGGTTGTTGGATTTGGCTCTTGGTGTCCACTGAATTTCCACTCTGCTTTTACTCTGAATTTCTCCAACAGACAGCAAACACCAAAGCAGCCTGGGGAGCTCAGCCCTGTTCTGACTGCTGGATTCCTGGGATGAAGCTCTGCTGCTGGAATAAAGAGGAGCTGCGTTGCTCAGAGCATCGAAGCAGGAGTATCTCTTGTTCTGCACCTTGAAATAGCCACCAACTCTTCCCCGAGGAGCTGAACTTATCCTGGGCAATGGATACAGTTGGACTGAGGAGGGAGGGGGTGTCTGGGACAGAGCAGCTTTACCTCAAGTGTCAGAACAGACATTTATTTAATTAAGGATGTATTTGGTCAAATATGGGATGAGTAATCCATATTCTTTTTGCTTAACTTTGAAATATTTTCACGTTTGCCGTGGATTATCAATAATTTGTAGGCTGAAGGAGGAGCCTGAAGTCCTTGGTGTTGTTAATTTCGTGTTTTAGCTGTCAAGTCAATAAAGCAATAAACAGAAGCCCACAGGTGACATAAGAACCTCAATTTACTGACGTGTTCTGTACAGCCTTTCTGATCCCTGATGTGATAACTGTGAGTTTTTCAAGCATTTTAAAGCCATCCTTTTAAGCCTTGCCCAGCACCCCTACATGGCCTGTGCATGTTTTAAATACACTCAGTAAGTTCTGCTGGCAGAGACCTCAAAGGTCACTACAAAAGTGATTTTTCTGAGCAAAGATACACTGGACTATTCCTGCAGGGATAGCTGCTGGTGTCCAGCGCTCTGGGAGCCTGGTTTTTCATTTTTAAATATCCCCTCTACCATTCTGCTTCTCTTTCCCTGTGTGTGCCAGAGCAGGGCTGTGAGGAGGCAACAGTTTCCATGGAACAGGAGCAGAATCCCCGGCTCCACATTCCTGATCTCCAGGGGAAGGGCAGCAACACAGGATCTGAGCCAGCACAGTCCCTTGGCAACCCCCCCAGCAGCAGAGTCAATTCTCCTCTCCTTGTGCTATTCACTGACTCCTTCCTGGTTCCAGGGCACAGAGCTGTGTTTGCTCCTTGCACAACCCCAGAGGGTGTTTGGACAGCGAGATTGGGGTGCCCAGGAGCCAGGACAGGAGCTCTCAGCGTTGCTCCCACTGCTGGATCCAGAGGAAGTCCAGGATTTTCCCACTCGTGTTGGTGGTTCCGCGTTTTCCGAGCTTGCTCCCAAAAACAAAAGGTTTGTTCACGTTCCTTTGCGGTTTCGCCCTGGGAGAATTTTGGGGCTTCCTGGCAGCTCAAAGGGGTTTTCTAGAAATGGGAACGGGCAGGCAAACACTGCAAAACCCCTGCAGGTCACTGTGGTTGCCTGTTGGGGAGTGTGGCAGTGAAAAACCCATCTTTGCTTTGTTTTGCAGGTTTTCAGCAGATATGTTCATAACAGTCCTCCACGGAGGTAAGAGTCTCTCTGATATCCACAGGGAAACCCGGTCCCCAACAGGTGACAACGTTATCTCTGTGACTGGTGCCTCCAGATCCTATTTGTAAAAGGCAGGGTGGAAGGCAGCTGTAAATAAAATATGTCAAATTTTTATTGCAGCAACACTTCAATGAGTAAATGGGTTTGTTTTAAATCAAACCGAAGATAGGCGTGTGGAATTTTGCTTGACATTTCCTTTTTTCCCCCCACTGTTGTTTTCTTCAGTTGTAAGCAAAAAATTCAGAGTTTCAAAATATTTGGGTCTTTTTTTCCCGCACAAACCCAAAGGATATCAATGCAGAGTTTCACAGAGTTTCTGTTAACAGTTCCTTTGGGAAGACATAATAAAGAGAGGAGTGGTGCAACCACTGGGTTTATTGCAGTTGTGAAGTATTTGCTGCTGACAGCTCATTTTCCAGTGTTCCGTGGACCTCCTGAAAGCCCAGCACAGTTTGGATTAGCAGCGAAATTCCCTCGTATCAGGAGGGTTCCCTGGGACTGCTGATAAGAGAGATCGAGTGCAGGGTCAATTAATTTGGCATTTGGAGAAGGGTCACGGGTTTTCCTTGGGTTTCTTTGAGTTGTGCCTCTCTTGACAGAGAATGAAAAGGCCTTTTTCAACACCCGCTGCAAAGTTCAGCCCCTCCTGGAGAGCATCAAGCGCTGCTGTGGCTGTGAGGAGGGAGGTAGGGCTGGGTTCCCTGGGGAGGGGGCTCTGGGGTGGGAAATGAGCTGCTGCTGGTTCTGTCCTCACCCTGAAGGAGTTGTCCAACCTCCCAGAGCGTCCCCTCTGCCAGGGAGTGCTCCTGGTGGTGCTTGTGGCACTCAGAGGCTGCCCCTGGGTATTCCAGATGAGGAGTTTTAAAGGCTGTGAGAAGGAAAATTCGATAAAAACACCTAATGAAAGCATCCATCGGAAGAAAATTTCCCGTGAGGATGCTCTGAGGTGGTCAACAAAGATGCTGCCAGAGTTTGGGTGATTTTCAGACGTGGGTCACTCTGTATGGCTGGGACACATCTGGTTTTCTCACTTTGGAGCTCCCTGACCTGGCTCTGTGGGTTTTGCAGATGAAATCGAGCTGGCAGACGAGCACGGCCGGGTGAAGAATCTGCTCCAGCACCAGCAGCACTACGGGTGGCAGCTCCTGAGGGAGAGGGAGCTCTGTGTCCTCCTCAAAGTCACACGTAGGTCACCGTGCCAGCCTCTGCCCTGAAAACACCTTTATTGCCTCTGTAAAGAAAGAACTGCCCCCGCAGAGGGGAAGGTGGGGAGTTCATAAAGAGGATTCGTGTCCTGGATTCCCAATCTGAGCCCCTGAGCATCCTTAGCATCCACCTGATGCTGTTGGACACTTCCTGAGAAAGAGCCAAACACCAGAACCCGGGCCCTGAAGTCAAGGCTGGGTTTGAAAATGCTCTGGTGGAAGTCAAGATTGCCTCCACACAGGGCAGAAATCTCCTGACAGCCCCACTCCCACCTCCAGGAGAAGTTGTTTTGAAAGTTTTTCCTTTAACACTGTGTTTTTATCCCTCACAGGACAAGAAGGTTCCCAGGAAGCTGTTTTTACACCACTGCTGAAAAACCAGAGCATTGTCACCCCAAAATTCCTGGGTATGAGTCTGAAATAAATGTTTCCATAACTTTGTTCTCAAATGTGAGAGAACAACCTGTTAGTTGTGTGCCTGTGGGAGGAATAAAAGCCTGAAGTAAAGATGCTTTTAATTTATAGCCAAAAGGAGAACTCTTAATTTCCAGAATTAAAACTGAGTTAAGAAAATGCTGCTTAATCTCCTCCCATTGTGTGTGAAGTCCTGGAGCCGTGGATGATGTGGTGTGAACCATGGAAACACAAGAATTACATTGGATTTTCCCTTTCAGCTGCTTTTTCTCTTCTCCCTGCAGCTAAACTGGGGGAGTCAGAGGATTCCAAAGAGTCACCAACCAGAGGGAAAACCAGAAAATTCAGCAAAAAAGCCAATTTGCTTTTGGAAGCTCCATCCACAGCAGGTGAGCTCCCGACCTGAGTGAAATCAGTGCTTACATTTTCTTCCCCAGCACCTGCCCGTGAGTGTTGTGTGCTTCTCCACAGGTAAAAAGAGTCAACCACCACGGGGCAGCAAGAACAAAACTCTGGGATCCACTTCCAAAGGAACTGGGAAACACTGGTAACGCCAGGTGGAAGGAGGGCTTGGCACTGAGCTGGGAGGTTTGTTGGGTTATTCCGTGGTGATACCCTGAATTTATTGGGCTGTTGGCAGAACCCTGAGTTCTGATGATCTCACTGACCCAGGGCAGCAGGAAACCTGTCTGGAGGCAGGAATATCCCTGATAAACTCATCCTGATCCTCCCAGACACGGGGCTTGTCTGGAGAACCACAAACCCTGGCAGCTGCAGCCCCAGTCTGGCTTATCTTTAACACAGCACTTCTATTTCTGGCCTTGCTGAAGTGTTCAATTAACAAGTTCATCCTGATTTTATCTTTTACCTCACCAGCTTCTCCAATTCACTTTATAACTCCTGAGATAGCTCCTATCTTCATGGGATGGACCCTGGCCCAGCTCTCACAGACCTGTTGATTTATCAGCCCTGCTGATTTGCTGTTCTGGGCACTTCCAAATCCACCACCATTAGAAACGTGTGTAAAACTGTGTGTAAAAATGCAAATCATCTTGCAAAACCTGTAGATAAACTTTTCTTCCTCAAGGCTTCTCCTAAAAAATAAAACAGGCTGTAAAACCTAATTATCAAGGGTATAGAGTTTCTGTCTACACCACCCAGGGGTTCATTGATCTCAGAAATATTCACAAGCAATTTTAAAGTCACAGCACTTGGTTTTATGCTGCTCTTTTGTTGCTGTAAATATCTTGAATTAAACAAAACCATCTCCAAAACGTATTTTTTAATTGTGGTACCCAAATAAGCAAAGGGCCATTGGGATTTCCCAGTAAGATCCACATGCTGGTGGTGATAGAGTGAGGATTCCCTGTGTTTGTTTATGTGAAAATTACGTGACAATTGTGGAAGTTTTTAGCTGTTCATGTCCTGGGAAAGTGGCGTCCATATTTTGTACAAGGAGAAGAAATCAGGCAGGACAAAATCTTTCTTAAAGTAAATCAGGTTTCCAGTCCAGTCCTTAGAAGGTCTGGAAGAAACACAAACTGAGGAAGGAGAAACTTGGTTTTCCTTGTTGCCTAGTACTGACTGGGAGCATTAGACCCTGAAAAAGTGAGGTCTGGAAATTCCACTTTTATCCACCACAAGCAACAGGCCTCGATCCCCAATCTCCCCCTCACCCATCTGTCAACCAGTGCAAGTTCTGACAAACCAAAGCCCAAAAATACCACAAAATCTGCACTGCTCCCTGGGAGAAATCTGCTGCAGCCCATCCCTCCTCCACTCGGAGCAAACGCCGCTTCCTCCATCCTTCCCAACCCACCCCTGCGGGAGCCAGACTGGCAGAAAAGCTGCCAATAAACCCATTTCTTGGCAAGGCAAACACAGATAAGGCGGAGAAGGTTTTCCATGAGCCCAGCTCTCCCTGAATTGCCCCGAAGAGCCCCAGGAGTTGGGTCTGACCTGCGCGAGCGGCGCCAGGGAGGTGCGAGCTGATAACGGGGCTGTGGTCAACAAGGAAGTGGTGGTGTGGGGTGTGGGTCAAAGGCCTCCAGGAGCTCGGGTCAGGCCTTTTTGGGCAATTGAAATTGTTCTGCAAAAGCCTGGAGCACCTGATGTCTTATCCCTGTTCTTATAATCAGAGCCGAACACGGTTAGAAGGGAAAAAGGGGTTTTTTTACCTCGGTGTTTATTTCAAGGATCCCTGGTGCGCTCTCTCCAGGGGGAACACTCTGAACATGCACATGGAAATGCCCACCCCAAAATGCACACCCAAAATGCCCCACACGATAGATGGGCTATAGAATTATAGAATTACAGCCCCAGTCCACCCCCTCCCTCCCCCAGGAACCCTCCCCTGGACAGACCTATTGTTGTCCTGACTTTTGCAGTCTTTCTATGTTTTCATTTTTTGATAAAGTTTCTCACACGCTTTCTGTAAACATAGTCATGTTTTGTTAACTGTACTCTATTGTTTTTCATNCTCCAAGATGTTCACTCTCCTAACTCAACAAAACATCAAGTCTGGGAATGTAGGCTAAAAAAACCACCAAGAATACAAAAGGCCACAAAGGCAACAAAAGAGGTATAAAAGAAAAGGCAAAAAAAATCATGATGGCATCACAGCGAGCTCTGCAGGGTCCACGTGTGAGGTGAAGGGCAGGAAGGGTGAGTGGCCACAGCCCTGGGCAACCTGGGCTGACAGAGGGGAATGTGCTCAGAGAAGATGCCCGGGGAAGGATCACAGGGAAAAGGGGCAGAAGTTGGAAACTGGAGCTAAAAAAAGACATGGCTCGCTCTTCTCAAGTGCTGCTGGGAAGTTGGGTTTACTCCACGTGCATGAAATTTTGATCTATTTTGCTATAAATGAGGTCAGGACCTGTGGTTTTTTGGTTTTTTTTGGTCTTGTCAGAGGAGCCAGAGTTAATTTTTTTCGCCTGTAGCCAAAGGAGGGTTGCACGCTCAATAAACAGTCCTTGACCTCTTTCCTGGGGAAATAATTCTAAATTTAAGATGTAAATGTTATTGGATCCAGAGTAAGTCCATCAGCAAATGTCTCCCATCAATGATTTACCACCCTGAGGAGTTTTCCTGCAGCGTATTTACCTGAGTTTTGTAGGTCAGCAGTAACTGAGAACCAGGAAGACTTTGTAGTGTTATAAATCCTTTGCTTACCTTGGCTTCTCCACCTGTCCTCAGCAAACTGCAGCTTCAAATCCCTCAGCTAAGCTCAGAAAGAAAGTATTTGTGCAGGGAATCACCTCTCTGGCGTTTTATTCTTCTGTGGCCTTTTTTTTTTTACTTCCTGACACCTTCACCTTCTGCACTGGGAGGAAATTTGAGGCTGGGTTGAGGAGATCCTGCACTCAAGGAGAAATTCACCTTGTGGAGAGGTTTAAATCTATACAAGGAGCCAGCAGCTCCTTCCCCTCTGAGTTATTCTCCAGCCTCTCGGGGTGATGCTGGGGGGAAGGAAAGAAAACTGGGAGAAAACAGTTGGGAACTGGGAGATCTGTCTCGGGAATGTTCTGTGTGCTCGGGAGGGAATGAACTCTCCTCCAAAGCAGCTCCGAGCTGACAGAACCACGGGGTCATTCAAACCTAACCTGGCAGAGCTGGTTTGAACCCTTGGAATTTAGGGCAAAATTCCTTTCAGCCACCATGAAGAGACTGGTTCTGGCCAGGCCTGGGCTGCTCCCAGCTTGGCCAAGATTTAAAGCACAGAGAGCTCTCCATCCTTCCCAGAACGACTGAGCTGGACACCTGAAATGCAATAATAATAATAATTTAACATCTTTGCACTTCTGAACCCACCCCAGGACCTGCACCTGGGAAGAGGGAAGCTGCTCCAAGTTGCTGCTCTCTCTGGTTCTGCTGCTAAAGCTGGCCATGTTTGTGCTTTAGGAAGCAGTTTCCATCTGGAACTGGTGGAAAACTGAGGCTGAGGTTTTCTGGACTGTTGGGACAGGTCTGGGCTCTCTCCACTCCTGGTTTTTGGGTGAGTGGAGCCAGGTGACAGCGTTACATCACCGTGGCTCCAAAGCTGGCAGGGATTCAGTGCTGGAAGCACAGGGAGCTCCTCAGATGAAAGTTCTCTAGGTCATCCGTGCCCTGCCAGCACATCCAGCGACTCTCTCTTTGTGTGACAGCTCTGTAACTCTCAGAACCCATAAAAAAGCTGTTTTATTCCTCTTGGATCACAGGCACCTCCTTTTGTACTGGGCAGACACAGATCAATCTCCCTGCTATAAAATCCCTGTCTGGACTTCAGTTATCACCTGTTACAACCCCACAGGAAATGACATTTAAAGTGTGCTTTGCCCTGCAGTCACTCCTTTGGGATGGCTTTATCTGTGGGGGAAAAACAAAGCTCTGCGTGGGGGAAAGGATGATTTTACTGGATGGATTTGGTTTGCTGGGACAGTGAGGATGGTGGAGATGATCGAATTAGATCCAAGGGAAGCTCCTAAATGGCTGAAATTTAGGAATTGGCAGCTTTAGACTGGAATAATCTGAAAGGCTGCCCTTTTTGTGCTGTTTTAGTGGGTTTTGGTTAAAGCAGTGACCTCACTCTCATGCTCCTCATGACCAGGAGAGTTTGCAAAACCTTTTGCTGTCTCCAAGTTGTTTTCTGCAAGGTTTTGATGCCATCTCTGTGTCCTGGTGCCCTCTCGGCCCAGCCTGCCCCTGCTTTGGCTGCTGCCCTGGTCAGTGCTGTGCTCACATTTCTTGTCTCACGCTGAAATTCTCACTAACCAGCCCCTCTGCAAGAAGGGAGAAGGCTGCAGGCAACCAGTGCTGCAGGCATCTTCAGAAATAGCAGCCTGGGTGCTTTTCTGGCCCTTTCTGTCACATGCCCAGTGCTTCTCTCTGCCTGGCTGCTGGCTCCTGCCAGAACCCTCTGCCAGGCTCTGCTGGGAGTGGGCTCAGCTTTAACTCTCCCCAGGAGAATCAAGGGCGGCTTCTTGAGGCTATTGGGCTTTCTGCTTTTGGGGAATTCCCTGGTGTGGATGGAAGTTACTCCCTAACTCGACATATTCTGGTTTTTATTTGTGCAGAGCTTGTGCTGAGCTGTTCCCCACAGCCCTCGTGCTCACCCCCCTCTGGATTCCTCCCTCTGTCCCCCTTTCTCCCCATCCCAGAGCTGCCAGGACTCTGCTAAATGCATTTTATGCTTTATTCATTTTATTTATGCTATTTATTTATGCTTTATTTATTTTATTTAGCACCTTTATTTATTTTATTTAGGATCCACACATCAGGACTGTTGCTGTTTAAGTGCTCACTCTGATTTGCAAACCTCGCAGAAAATCGTTGAGATTTTGCATTTAAAGCTGGATAGGTTTCAAAGCTTCTTTAACTTTGTGGACTGCAGGAAGTTTAGGAAGATTGTCTGTCCTAATCGTGCTTCAGAAGGGTTTTTCTTACGAACCCAGGATAACACAACTGGTTAGAAAGAAGAACTGCTCAATATCTCATAGTTGCTCCATCAGAAATCCTGCTCTGGGAGAGGGGAGCAGCCTCACAGGGCTTCAGGCCTGGCCAGGGTCGGAATTTCTGCTTTAGAAGCAAGACTTGCACAGAACAATGTGGTTTTTCCTGTACTTTCTCAGTTGCACAGCCCCAAAAGTTGTCTTTTTTCCCCAGTTTTACGAGAGTTCTGGCTGGGGAAGCACGGAGAATATGCAGGGCTGGAATGGCTGAAGAAACCAGAGCTTGGAAAAATAAATAATGCAACCACTTCCAATATTTTTATTGTCAAGATAGTTTAAGATTAGGCTGTTTCTTGCCTGCTGGCAGCAGGTGACTGATAAAATACTTTTTAGTAAATACTATACTTTATCCCCTTGAGCCTGGAATGGGATTGGGTTGTTGATCTAACAGTGGGGTTCCACTCTGATGTATAAAAGGGCCAGTTATGGGGTTTGGGGGTGAAATTCAGAGGGACAAAGGCTCAGCAATAAACTGAGCTCTGTGTGGAGCTGAAGGCCCTGCTATTTCTATCAGAGCTGTTACAAAATCTGATTTTCTTGGTGCTAAAGGCCCAGTTCAGCTGGACAGACCCCAGGTGTGGTGCCAGCACCAGGGTTTGGTGCCTTGCAGGGCAGAGATTTTCAGAGCTGGCGGGGAAATCTGTTACCATTTTTATCATTTTTTATCTTTTCTGCCTATTTTGCACCTCACTACACGCTCTTTGTCCTGAAGAATATTTATTCCATTCCCCTTGGCAACAGGAAAAGCTTCTCCTTTAGGGCTGCTGAGTCTTGCTGGTGCAAGAATTCTGATTTTGGGCTTGCAGGCAGCCCCAGGGGTTGTTAAACAGAATTAGAGGCTGAATTTGCTCACTGCCCTCCTCTGCAGCCTTTGCTGCTCTTTGGGGATGGCTTTGGTGTCCTGCCCCCTCCTCCTGGGAAGGTTTTTTGTATCTGGTATAAAATTTTCAGGGTTTAGGAGGATAAATACTGAAGTGTATCTGTTGCAAAGGGTATTTATTTAGGGGAACAAGACACAGAGTGAGAGGGTGGAAGATACAGGAACCTCCTGGCTGGGATGGGCAGGACAGGCCACCCAAACTGGGCACAGCTTCTTAAACCCTCAGCAGTTGTGCTCCCAAACCCCCTCTCATAGACACCTGGTTATTTTTCAATACTATTATGCATTTTTTTAGAAAAAAACCCAATTATTTTTCTTGTTCATTTTAGATTTTTGCTTGAAATTTTCACGGAACACAGAAGGAATCAGCCGTCCAAATCTTTGCAAAAAGAGTCATCACCTGCTGCAATTAATTTTCCAGTTAAAGAGGCGTTAGTTAAAAACAAATAGTGGTGTTTTAGAGCAGGTTGTTAAATAAAAGACACAGTTCTAGACTGGTTTTTTGATGTTTTTTTGTATGGATCTTCTAGAAAAAAAATCATGTTTGTCCTTAAATGCAACGTATTGTATTGCTCTCCTGGGTATTCTCCTTGAAATTCCTAGGAAAACATCCCAAGGGTTTTTAGCAGCACCAAACCAGCTGGAGTTGATTCCAGCTGAGCTCTGTTTCCTAAATAGCATTTTAGAAATGTGAGCATTTAAATGCTGCCAAACGAGCTGGGAAGATTGCATCTCCCAGGTCACAGAAGGTAACTGTTCTGCTCTGGGGATTGGGGTCAACGAGGGGGGAAATATCTGGAATTTCTGTCTTCGTTTGGGTTTCGTTCACAACCCTGTGTTTTGCACCTTTAAACTGAAATTCGTTTTTGAGCTGAAAGAAGAGTTTTATGTTGTGGAGCTGAAGGCAGCTCAGTTGTGGTCTGAGCAAAGAATTGAGTGACATTAGAAATGCAAACTTGCTGCTGCTGCTGCCTGGAATTCGATGGGCTGGGTGATTATGGGGTGTGCAGAGCTGCCAGAAAATTCCTGCTCCTGGGGAGGCCTTTCCTGCTGGTGGGTCTGGACCAGTTCTTCAGCCATTGCAAAATCACGTTTTGGGAAAAGTTCATGAACTGACCTAGTTAGAGCTGGTGCAATAGGGCCTGGCTTGGGAGGAGGGGTTTTCCCTGGGAGAAGGGCTCTGGAATCAGGAGAAATGGGAGCAGCCAGGCTGGGGGAGCTGCCAGGGGATGGGGCTGGCCCAGCTCTGTGGGGTCCCTGTAAAGGAGCACGTAAAGCTAAAGAAACTCCTGGCTGTGGACCCCAGCCCCTGACTTAGCTGTGTCTCTAAGCCAGGTTTTCCCCTGATGGGGGAGTGATTCTAAAGAAACTTTCAGCACTCTCTGCTTTAAGATCGTTTATTGAGTCTTATCAGAGAAGTGAAGTCACTGGTGTGACCCAGGCACAGCTCAGAGCAGAGAATGCAGCAGAGTGGCCCCTTATCAAGGTAACACGGCCTTCTGAAAGGTAAATCATCCAATTAACGCTTAAAACGAAAGATATTTTCACTTTTCTACCAATGTTAGACAAATGCTCCTGTCACGTACACAGGAACTGTGGAATTTTTCATCCAATAATTTTTAGACATCTTCTACTGCAGAATATGGAGTACTAGAAGAAGAAGAAGAAAGTCTAGAAACAACAACAATCCTCCATCTTGGAGTTTTTGCTTTTTATCTATTTACTGCATTAATAAACCCAACACCTTTAGATTTTTCACCCTGTGATAACCTTACATAACACTCTATTATTTAGTTCTCACTGAAGTAGATTCCAGTTCTTCCCAAAGATTTGGCAGTTTTCTCCGTGGATAAAGGTCAAAGACAGAGTTGTCCAGGGGGGTAGAACCCTTCAAAACAGGCAGGGAAATATTCCCTGCATTCAGGGCTCCCACACCTGACAATGTGTGAAGGCCCAAGAGCAGCAAAATAATCCCATTTTTTTCCATGGATTATTGCCTCTCTCCTCATACCTAAGTGCTGGTGTGAATTCACTCTGCTGCACCACAGGCCCTCAGAGCAGGGGCTGCCCTCAGGATTGGCCATCCCAGTAACTTCCTGAACTGCAGGAATAAATCCAGGCTGTGATTTCTCAGCATCCCTGTGACCAGTTCTGTCTCCAGAGGGTGTTGACACCGTGGTGAGAACAGCTGTCTACAAATGTCTGCGTGAGAACGTGAATTTCTGTGTTTTCCTTCCTCTTCTGGCAGAGATAAACACGGTCAGGAGTGCCCTGGTGTGTGCCAGAGAGATTTCTTGCACTGGAGGTGGTGCATCAGGAAAAAGAAGAGTTTTCTCTGTATAATTTGGCTACAGTTTTTGTTTGAAGAGGTGAACTCCTCCCTGCGAGTTCATGACACTGAAGATATTCTCACTTTATAGAACACAAACCCTCACTGTGTCCCTGTAACCCTCCCTGAAGTCTCAACATCACAAATTCCCTCAATTCTTCATCTCTAAAACCGTAATCCAGGGAATTCCTGGTTTTTAGTCGCTTCCAGTGTCCCACGCGAGGGCTGCGAGGCTGATTTCCAGGGAGGGGAATGTGCTCTGCAGATGCCACTGAAAACTTTTCACACCACACGTGGCTCTGCTGCTGCTGCCAGCCCCAGTTTGGGGTTTGATCCCGGGGGAAATCCAGCCCTGTTCCCACACGGGAGCTGCTGCCCGTGCAGAGCTCTGGTGGAAGGCAGGAGTTATTCTGTGTTACCCTCCTGGAGCCTGCCTCACTCCAGGACAAACGGCTCTGACTCGTTCAAAATCTCTGTGCTAGGGAGGAGTTCCCAAAATCCCACTCACTCCAGCATGAGGTCTTGTTATGGATAAATTTTTGAGGGTCAAGACACAGACCCCATAAAAGAGCAGCCAGCACAATCCACCACCCTACACAGAATTTTACATCTGCGTGGCACAAAGTTTTGGCTTTAAATTCTCCCTCTGCCCCTTGCTGCAGAGCAAACCTAGACCAGCTCTCCCTTTTCTCCTGCCCTGCTCTTCGCCAGCCTGCAGGAGCTGTCAGAGACAGAGGTGAAAGGGGAAAGTGCTGGGATTTTTGGAGCAGGGAGAGGGTGAGAGCCGGTTTGGGCTGGAGGAAGCTGAGCCACGAAGCTGCTGTGCAGCAAAAGGAGGTGCAGGAAAGCTCTGAAGCTCAGGGCAATCAGCAGGGACATCAGACCTGCCCGGTCTGGCTGAGGCTGGAGCAAGAGTTTGGTGTTCAGGAGAGATCTCTCAGTTTATGAGGTAGGGAGTTAACTCTTGGCTTGCTTGGAGTGCAATTGTAGCAGAAAAAAACCCCACTCTGCTTGAAGGGTTCGAAATCTGCTTCTCTCCATTGCTCATCTTAAAAATAAATTATTGCTTTTACCTGGCTGGGAGCAATGTCTGCTCCTGCTGAGGCTGCAGAACCGACTCGAGGAATTTACAAGAGATGGGTGGAGAAATTGTATTTTCTTTTTGTTTTATTATTAAGCACAGAAGCATTTCTCATGTTTTCCCACCCTCCAATTAATAATAATAATAATAATGATGATGATAATGGTGTGCATCTAGTAGTAAGAAACCCACCTAAGGTTGAAGGTTCTGTGTGGGGCTGCATGAAAAAGCCAGACATAAACCCGACCTGGAAAACAAATCATCTTCCTTCCCAGCTATCATATAAGGAGCTTGCCAGCTCAGTTTTTCAGATTTTGGATTATAGTGCGTTTATTCTGCCCAAAATTGGAATTTAACTAAACCTCTATAAGATTTCTGATCTGGGAGCCACCAGGACGTGAAGATGCCACGGTGAGCGTCTCTAACCTGCTCACAAAGCAGATTAAAGGGAATAAATGATGCAGCACTAAGTGTGAGAATTGATTTGTGCTGCTGCCACTTAAAAACCCATTCAGAGACTGGGGGAAGGTGCCTTTGTGTGTGTTTGAGTTTGCAGCTGGATTGTGCCCCCTTCTCTGCGCTTCTCCCTGGGATTCACCTGAACATTGGGGTGTTCCCTGAGTTTATGGGGTTAAAATTGGGTTCGGTGCCACGTTCTCCATCACCAGGTCCCACAAGCTCCTGCCCTCATCAGGTGTCAGCTCTGGGCAGGGAGGTGCTGCTGCTGTTCCCTGTTTGTGCTCTCGTGGAATGACCTGGCCTGTCCTGGGCAATAATTCCCAGCCCTGCTGGTTCCAGCCAACCCCAGGGGCAAATGCAGGGATCATTTCTCCCATGCCTCTGGCCTGGATTCCTTTTGTGACTCTGGAAAGTTCCCTTTGGTCCGTTCTCCTTTTGTAACTCTGGAAAGTTCCTTTTGGTCCTTTTGTGGCTCTGGGAAGTTCCTTTTGGTCCATTCTCGTTTTGTAACTCTGGGAAGTCTCTGAGATTTAGAAGCAGTCAATCTGTCTTTGGGCGTTCACGGGTGCTGCCCTTGTTGAAAATTGAGTAAATATTCTCTTTTCTCTGCAAACCTCTGAGCAGAACTTTCTGCTCGGGCTCGGATATGGTAAAACAGATTGCAAAGAACATTTTGTCATCTCAGGGAGATGTTGGTGTGATTGAGTCACAGGCAGCTGAGCTCCAGAGCTCCCAGGGAGCATTCAGAGCTCTTGGGGTGAATACAGAGCCCTTGGGGTGCTCACAGAGCTCTCGGGGTGCTCACAGAGCCCTCAGGGTGCTCACAGAGCTCTTGGGGTGCACCAGAGCTATTGGGGTGCACACAGAGCCCTTGGGGTGCTCACAGAGCTCTCGGGGTGCTCACAGAGCCTTTGGGGTGCACACAGAGCTATTGGGGTGCTCACAGAGCCCTTGGGGTGCTCACAGAGCCCT
>VZRO01002018.1:210280-240307 GCA_013397915.1 Daphoenositta chrysoptera
CACAGAGCTCTCGGGGTGCACACAGAGCCCTTGGGGTGCACACAGAGCCCTTGGGGTGCACACAGAGCTATTGGGGAGCACACAGAGCTCTCGGGGTGCACACAGAGCCTTTGGGGTGCTCACAGAGCCTTTGGGGTGAACACAGAGCCCTTGGGGTGCACACAGAACTCTCGGGGTGCACACAGAGCTCTTGGGGTGCTCACAGAGCTGTTGGGGTGCACACAGAGCCTTTGGGGTGCTCACAGAGCTGTTGGGGTGCACTCAGAGCCTTTGGGGTGCTCACAGAGCCCTTGGGGTGCTCACAGAGCTCTCGGGGTGCACACAGAGCTCTCGGGGTGAATTCAAACCTCTCTCCGGCTCTGAGGGGAGCTCTGACAAAGAAACACTCGAAACACAAAGGAGCCTCTCTCGTCAGTTCTTGTTAAACCCAGACCTGACCCCACAGGCACAAACTGCTTCAGAGGCATTTGCTGGCTTTGTGGTGTTTGCTCCTCATCATCAGCTATTGTGTATTATATTCTTATTTATTTTTGCTGTTACTTATCTTCTAAGTGGCTTTAAACATTAATTTCATTTATAACAGAAGGGTTACAGACGTGGGAAATGCGAGGCTGCAGATCCTCCCCACCACCCTTGCACGGAGGGGACGTGCAGGCGCTCATTTGGCACTTCCCAGTTGCCATGACAGGAGACAGAATTCTTTTGCTCTCCTCTCAGGAGCATATGTCAGTGTTAACATGGATGAATCACATCCAGCTTTTCAATTTTCCCCTCAAAATTTCCTTTTTTCTCCCTCTTCTGCTGCTGAGTTTTTTCCAGCTTGCGTTGCTTTGTTTCTTCCTGTTCCTTTATTTGACTCTTCTTCAAGCCCAGAGCTGCCAAAGTTCCCTCTGATGCTGCATTTCCCAGAGCCTGAATGGTATTTAAAAGAATATTCCTAGAAAGACAATGAGGGAGCCAGATAATTTCCAGTGTTACAGCTGCAATCCCATCCCTTGGCCTTGAAATCCTGGGAAATCCCTTTCCTGTGGCTCTGTGGTTTTGTCCTGCTGTGTGGGGAGATCCTGAGGATCTCTGGATAGAACCTCCTGAGTTTGTTATTTTTAGTTTTGGCAGCAAAATCTGTTGGCTGTGCCTGCAGCCAGAGGTAATGAGGTTTTATCCAGGTAACAAAAAAGGGAAGAAAACAGGGAGACAAAACCTTCCTGTCCTTCCCCAGGGATGTGTTTATGAGGTGATAACTGCCAGGAGGTAGAGCACAACAGGAGAAAGTTCATTTTGTAGGAATTCACTGTGGATTTGGTCTCCAGCCAGGGGAAAGCACAGATTCTTACTCCGGAGATGGTTTTGCAGAGCAGGCACTGTGCTTTTAGTCTGGGGTATCCCACAAAACCTCTCCAGGGCTATTCCATAAAACCTGTCCAGGGCTATTCCACAAAACCTGCTCAAGGCTATTCCAGAAAACCTCTCCAGGGCTATTCCACAAAACCTCTCCAGGGCTATTCCACAAAACCTGTCCAGGGCTATTCCAGAAAACCTCTCCATGGCTATTCCAAAAAACCTGCTCAAAGGCTATCCCACAAAACCTCCTCAAGGCTATTCCACAAAACTTCTCCCGGGCTATCCCACAAAACCTCCTCAAGGCTATTCCAGAAAACTTCTCCAGGGCTATCCCACAAAACCTCTCCAGGGCTATCCCACACAACCTCTCCAGGGCTATTCCAGAAAACCTCTCCAAGGCTATTCCACAAAACCTCCTCAAGGCTGTTCCACAAAACTTCTCCAGGGCTATCCCACAAAACCTCCTCAAGGCTATTCCAGAAAACCTCTCCAGGGCTATCCCACAAAACCTCTCCAGGGCTGTTCCACTAAACCTGCTCAAGGCTCTTCCACAAAACTTCTCCAGGGCTATCCCACAAAACTTCTCCAGGGCTATCCCCCACAACCTCTCCAGCATCCTTCCCACGAGTCGTTTCAAGAAAACGTGTTTTGTTTTTGCAGTAACCCAGGAGCAGCTGTGTTCTCTCCTGGCTCAGTGCAGCCAACGCTCCCTCACCCTGAATTTCCTCTTTCCCTTTCCTCTCCCTGCCTGTGTTTGAACAGGAATTTCGGCCGATCCGCAGGTTGTGTTGCAGCTTCCCTCGTATCTTTGCTATCTTTTAGACAGGAGATAAAACCACTCGAGCTGGCTCCTGGCGAGAGCCAAGGTGTGAAATGAGCCACTCGGGCACCCCAGCGCTGCAGCTGGAGCGCTCCGCGCTTGCATCACCAGCCATAAAACGCAGATTTATCTGGAATTTGGACCCGCCCGCTGTTTACAGGCTCCTTTTCTGCCGCTCTTCCTCCTTCCGTGCTAATTCCTCCTCTTCGTGTCTCTCTGGGAAAACACTGCTCCCCGGGATAATTAGTGCTCGGGGTAATGAACGCCCAGCCAGGCGCTGAGGGGTTTTAGGGAAAGAAGGTCACAAAATGCAAAGTGTGTCCGACTTCTAGGAACAGCTTTGTTTTGGAAAACGTTCCTCTCTTCCCTCCCTCAGCTCTTCCCTTGGTTTCTCTCTCCTTGATAATCCCTCCTCATGTTTGACACAACAGGAGTTCTGTGCCTGTTTCTTTTGTAAAACTTGTCTAAACTTGCGTTTAAAAGTGAAATTTCAACTTTTTTTTTTTTCTTTAAAAGTGGGAGAGCTTTTGTCTAAACAAGAAATGGGAGCTACTGGTTTTTAGTAAAGTGACCATGTTAAAGGCCTGGTTTCAAAAAGAACTTTACCTAACTAATCCTAAATACCTAACTAAACCCAGAACTAATGACTCTAATATCTATTTTGCCTTGGAGATTGTCACCTTTGGGAAGTGAGCACTGAATTTGGGATCTCAAAGTGTTCGAATCTGCTGGTTGTGCCTTGATTTTCATGGCACTTTTATCAGAATGGGTCAAGTGTTTGGTCTGTTAATGGGGGTAAAAAAAGCAGGGGTGCACTTCTTTCCTCTGTGACCCTGTTCCACTCAGTTTCTCTTAGTCTTTGTAAAAAATAAGACAGAGAACAATTTTCTGGAAAAAAAACCCTTTTATTATCAAATTTTTCCTATACAGCACAATTACCCCTGGCAAGGTAAAACAGATCTAGGCCTGCACTCACTTGGAATTCAGTTCCACCTGCACGAAAATCAGCAAACACCACCTTCAGTGCAAATTAATGCCTTGGATTGTGTGGAATTCCTGTCTTTGGTTTGTTTTCCTCTCAGAGTGCTCTCCAACTCCATCTTTGAAGGAGGGAAAATCAGAGTTGTTACAAAAATAGGTAGCATTTCAATTTCTAGGCTTTACAGTACACTGGGAGGTAATTTCTCAGCCTCTAAAGTCCTTATTTCTTCATTCAATTCATGAAATCTCTTCACCCCAGCACGGGATGGATCCATGCTTGATATTGCACAGACAGGACTTGAAAGCAGCAGAGGCTGGGTCAGGTGGGGAAGGAGCTCTCCTGTGCTCAGGACTGTTCAATAATACATGTTCTTGTCCCACCAACCTGCAGGAGAAGGGAGGGAATAAATAAATTTTAAAAAAGAAAGAAAAATTGGTTATTTTTCCTCAAAAAGGAAAAGTGAAATGGGAAAATGGTTCATTTTTCAGCAGTCACCTGCCAGTGGCAGCTGAGGTGGGGGTGGGAGTGAAAGGGTAGGAGAAGACACATGAAATTAAAATATTAAATGAAAATTTAATTAGAGCAATGCACTCACTTCCTGGGTATCTCCTGATGAGCAGCTTCCGGATTTCATCGTACACCCAGATCAGGATGGCAAAAGGAACAGCCACGAACCAGTACTGGAACCTGGCAGTGGGGGCAGAGGGTCTCATTCAGAAGCATTTAAAACAACTCAGCTGCAGTTCTGGGGTCTCTGTGTTATTCAATGTCACTAAAAAAAATCTGCCCCCTTGGGCCTCTTTTGTTTTGCTTAATGAATCACTCAAATTGATGATGTGCATGTAAAGCCTCCCAATCTTAAGTAGTTACTGCATTAATTTATTCTATTCAGAAGGAAATGTTGCCTGGTGCTATCACAGCAATAAATCACCTGACTGGGATCTATTTAAAATAAAAGTTAAATGCTGTCTGTTCTCCCCAAATCATTGCAGATGCTGGAAGAAATATTTAAATGTTGGTTTCGCACAAGTAGGCTTTTGGATCCTCAGTAGGAAATCTAGTAGGATAACGTGGAAATTATGGTAATTATGTCCTTTTTGGCCAAGAAATAGTGATGAATATAATGAATGTTTTTAAGTATTTATCCTGGAGCGGTGCTGCAGGGGCTGCTGCTCCTGCTGGGTGCCCACGAGGAGGGCAGGGAAGCCCAGAGGCACCAGAACTCACCTGAGTGGAGTGAAGTTCAGGGCTGTAACGTGTCCCAGGCCGTAGGTGAGAATCAAAGCAATTCCTATCTGGGAAAAGATCCCCACCCAGATGACTTTGTTCCTGCATGAAGAGCAGAAAGGAAGAGTTAAACCCCTCTGCGTTCCCTGCAGTTCCCTGCTCCGGGTGAGCTCTGCAGGCAGGGGATGGGCTGGGCAGCTCTGCTCCTGTTCCAGCTGCTCCTGCCTTTCCTGGCAGCATTCCCAGCCCAAACCCAGCTCCAGATTCAGATCCAGATCCAGATCCAAACCCAGGAGACACCCAACAGGAGTTACTCAAGGCTTGTGCTGCGCTGGGAGCGTGCCCAGGGTGACTCAGGTGTTAATGCAAGGAGGAAGCACACATAGGTGTAGGCCCTGTACCTGCAGATAAAGGATGGAAAACAAATTGCTTTGCTATCAGAAAGGCCGGGAGTGAGTGCCAGCTTTCCTGGTGGCCTCTGTCCCAGCTGATATTTGGAATTCTCCCGGGACTGGAGGGTGCAGGGTGGTTTGCAGAGGGCGGCCAGCAGTGTCTTGGGGAGTTTGGCCAGCTGGTATCTCCCTTCTCAGAGCCTCAAGTTATCTCAGAGAAGTCCAGACATGCTATCTCTTGATAAGGAGTTCAGAAAGCAATCTGGAAGAGAAACTCCCACTTTTTTTGTAGTAAACATTTTGATGAATGGAGAGTCGGATTTAAGCTGCTGCATTTTCAGAATAACCAGCACAATGTCTCTAAAGAAAACCCCTATCCTGAAGCAGAAAAGGGGCTGAGGGGAGGTGTAATAAAATATTTGCCTGAGATTCGTGATTGCTTAAGGCCAGACTTAATCTTTGTGCAAAGACTGAAAGTGAGAGGGCCAAATCACTGAGCTCACCTGCTGCTGAACGGAGCAGGAGGCTAACTGGAACTGTAGGTTTAGATTAGATAGGAGAAAATCCTTCCCTCTGAGGGAAATTCCTCCCGGGTGAGGCCCTGGCACAGGGTGCCCAGAGCAGCTGTGGCTGCCCCTGGATCCCTGGCAGTGCCCCAGGCCAGGCTGGAGGGACTTGGAGCACCCTGGGACAGTGGAAGGCGTCCCTGCCATGGCAGGGGTGGGATGAGATGAGCTTTGAGGTCTCTTCCAACCCAAACCATGCTGGGATTGTTGTCTGCAAAACCCACCTGAAGAGGCCCTGCCGGAAGATGGAGTTCCTGCGAGTTTTCCTGATGATCAGATCAGCCACCTGCTGAATGGTGATGCTGACGAAGAAGGCCGTGTAGCCGGTCCACTGCAAGTACATGCGCTGGTACTTGGTCTGCAGAGCCAAAGAAACACCAAAACATTCCCAAATCAGGCCCTTAATCCCCCACAGGCGACCGCAAACCCCGCTGGGAGGCTTTATTTCAGTTCCCAAGGTGTGAGTGCAGAGTTATTTCAGATTTAGAGGCAGAATGATGGGATTTGGGCCAGTTTTAGCCCGTGAGCTGCCGAGGCTGCAGCACGAGCTGGGTGAGAGGGGTGTTTTTATGGATTTATTGATGCCTCCTGTGCCTTGTGATGCTGCAGGGTGAGGATGAGGGAGAGGGGGAGGCTGCAGAGGACTTGGCAGAGGTGCTGCTCTTTAGCAGGGCTGGGAGAGGGCGGTGGTGGCTGATTTGGAGGGGTTCAAACATAAAGTCCAGAGAGGAAGGTGCATCTGCAGGGGCTGGGAGTGAGGAGGTGGCAAACTGTCGAAGAATGAATGGAAGAGCAGAGGCTGAATGGAAGAGCTGTGCGGCAGGCAGCCCTGAAGAGTCTCTCCTGAGGGAACATGGCACGAAAACTAATCCTATTTGCATTTAAGCCTCATTTGCATTCCCTATCCCTTTATTTTGGGGCAGAGGAGGGAATTTTTAAGCAGCAGGTGGGCGGGAGACGAGGCAGGGAATTTTCGGGGCTGCTTTACCCATTGCTGTCCGTAGGAATCCTCGAAGTCGTTGATGGCGTTGCTCTCCCAGTCCACCCTCACTCCCAGCAGCGTGGAGGGGAGGAACCCCTGCTCAGCATAGACGGTGAAATAGGTGACAAAGGCCCCCACCGACTGCATGATTCCTGCAGAAACAAAGGGGCAGGAATGAGGAAAAACTGAAATTAAGGAGCGCTGGGTGCATGAAACGTGCTAAGAGCAGTTTGGGAGTTCGCGGTGCTGTAAATTTCTTGCCCTCTGTTCATAAAACCTCGTTTTATGGCTGAATAACGAGCAGCAGGAGGGGGCTGGCGAGGTTGCAGAGGAAGAGGCTGAGTTTCAGCTGCCGAATTTGGTTTTTTAGGAATGAATCAGCTCGGCTCTGTCACAGGAGAGCGTTTGGGGGGCGACGCACCGATCTGCAGGTAGGAGTACACGGCCAGCTGCTCGTTCACCAGCCGGTCCCTCCTCTTGTTCCGAGGTCTCCTGTTCATGATGTCGCTCTCGGCTTTCTCGTAGGCCAACGCCACCGAGGGGATCTGCAACAGAAATTAACCCTCAGGGGCTGGGGGGCAGCATTTGCCTGATTCTCGGGGGTTTGGCAGCGATTTGCAGCTCCCAAAGTGGTTCTGTTGGATGTTGGCAGGACTCAGAGGAAAGAAGGGTCTGTGTGGATTCCTCTTAATGTGGAAAGGATTTGGGGAAATCTGAAACTTTCATAGAGCTGGTGATCAATGAAAAAGGCTAGGGGAGATTAACAATAATTTAACATTAATTTAACATTAATTTACCATTAATTTAACATTAAAGGGTCTTTCAGATCCTTTGGACTGGGCTGGATGGAAGGTCAGGTGTAACTGCAGAAATCTCTCTGATCCCTTGATTAAAACACCCTGATAATTGCTCACTGCTGATTTTAGCCTGGATCAGAAGTCTTTGCTTTCTGCTCCCCCTCTACGGGTTATTGTTATTTTCTACTTTCTCTCTACCTGGCTGCTTTTAACCTCCTTTTTCACTGCCTTACTCAGCTGTAGGGTAAGGCCACAAAATCCCCCGTTCTGGATGTCCCTTTGCCCCCGGCCCCTCTCCCCTGATGGGATTTTCCAGCAGGAAATGGCTTTGAAGCCCCAGCTCACAATGTCCGTGCCCAGGTCGATGAAGAGGATGGTGATGGTGCCGATGGGCATGGGAATGCTGGCAATGATGTAGATGAGGAAGGGGCAGAGCTCAGCAATGTTCTTGGTCAGGGTGTAGGCAATGGTTTTCTTCAGGTTGTCAAAGATCAGGCGGCCTGGAGGGAGAGGAAATACTTCTGTCAAAAGGAATTTTTATCAGTGGCTTCCAGAAAAAAGTTCAAATTTAACTAAATGAAGTGAAAACATTTACTGCCACTGTCTATTTTCCTCATGCATTTTGCAGTTTATTTTGGGTTTTTTTAAACTCTTTTCCTTACATCCTTCTGCAAACTCAAGTGTGATAAAACACTTCCTTCAATGAGGAAGTTTGATGGGAAAAGTCCCATTCCACAAAACGCTGTGGTTGTAATGGAAACCACAAACTCTTTACAGTGAAAGAAGAGTGGGATGAGTGTTCCTGTCAGAGGTGGAGCACAGTGAAGGTGAAGTGTGAGAAAGTAATAGAGGGAAAAGGTGGAGAAAACCATTTGTATCTTTGTGAGGCTTCAAATTGCATCGGAACAAGTCAGGGAGTGCTTTTATCTGAAGCTTGATCAGAGACAGCAAATCATTACTGTGTGTGAGAGGGAGATGATTTCCTTATTCTCTGATTGTCATGTGCAGAAATTGAATTAATTCCCAGCTTTCCCAAATATCAAATCCACAAATCCAGAAAGAGAAGAGAGGAGGGAAGGATCAGGAGGCCCTGCCAGCAGCTTCCAGCCCAAAAAGTGGGAAACAACATTATTTTTACCTTCCTCCACTCCTGTGACGATGGAAGCAAAGTTATCATCCAGCAGGACCATATCAGCTGCATTTTTGGCTGCGTCAGAGCCAGCAATCCCCATGGCAATCCCAATATCTGCCTTTTTTAGGGCAGGGGAGTCGTTGACTCCATCTCCAGTCACGGCAACCACTGCTCCCTGGAAGAAAAGCATCCAGACGTGGGTTTGGGAGGGGAGGGTGCATCCTGCCATCATCAATCTCTACATTTCCAGCAGAAAGATGCTGATAGGAAGTTCTGAATCCTCTTTGTACCCACAAACACAGCCAGGGACCAGGGCTGGGAGAGCAACCTCAGAGTTTTGTGTGGCTCCCTTTAGAGCAGAGACCTGGGGAGTTCAGGGATGTGATTCACTGCGTCCTGAAGAGTGGGCATCCCAGTTAGATGCACTTGAAATGCAATTAATCTGATATTTGGATATAAGGAGGATGGCAGATTTGGATCTCTGCTCTATGTGCGTGGTCCATCCCTGTCTGAGCAGAGCCAGGCTCACCTCTGACATCTGAGGGAGATTCGATTAACACAAAATATCCTGTATTTTGTTAATTTCTTTGTGAAGTGCTACAGAATCAGCCAGGTTTCATCAGAACTGTAAATGATGTAATTGTTGAGTTAGAGCCCATCCTCATCCTCATCCTGAGAGCTTCTGGCCATCCTCAGGCTGTGCTAGAATTTCTCTGGTGATCCAAAAGATTAAAAACTGATTATCCAACTCTGCTTCTTTGATATCTTCCTGAACTCCTCCTGCAGCTCCAGGCTCTGCTCTAGCTGATGCAGAGGTTTGTGGCTTGATGCAAGGCAGGGTGTTCAGAGTGGGGACAAAGCCTGGCAAACTGATTAATAAAACGCTGAATTTCCTGTCCCTGGGGGGATTGAGCGCAGTGCCACTACCTATAAATAATGCCATGTACAGAAGGGCTTATAAGCTCTAAGTACTAAACATAGCTGGAGACTGGCTGGGGGAGGGTGTTCCTTTTCATCCTCTACAGAGCCAAATCTGCCAGGAGTGTGGGAGTCTGAGCAGCGCAGAACACGTTTACCCACCGTGTGCCTAGCAGAGACCATTCAAAAAATAAAAGCCACGTGAAATGGAAAGATTTTATCTCTTTCTTTTCACTCTCTGGAGAGCACTCCAGGCTTAAACCCAACCAGCTGATGATGCTGATTGGGAAGCTTAGTGCTGGCACGGCTACAAAAATAAAATAATATCTTGTGCCATATCTTCTTCTCTACGAAGTCCAGGCACAGCACTAGAGTGGCTTTAATTCACAAAATCTACTTGGAAGATGTCATGTCTGAGTGGAGAGTCTTTTGATGGCAATTTTCATCTTTTACAGAGCTCTGTAAATGTAATATTTTTTCCCCTCCTGTGCTGGCTGCGCTCCAGGCTGCTTTACATAATATTGCCCATGGATGGGAAAAACTCTCTTTTAAATCCTGCTGCCTGATTTACAGCCCTGGGAAGGGACACAGAGAAGGCTTGGAAATAAAATAAATAAAATAAATCATGCTCTGGCATTTTGAGGGGTTCATACCTCGGGACCATAAATGTTTGAGGCTGGAAAAGAGCTGTGAGTTCACCTGTTAACCCAGCACTGCCACTGAGCAATTCCACTCCCAAACATTCCTGTGGGCAGGAGGGCACGGCTCTGAGCGGCCACAAGAGATAACGGGAGAGGATGTGGCAGCACCTTGCTTTTATCTGGCTTTAAAGAATTCCCGAGGGAATTCTCCTTCCCAAACAGGGCACAGGAGGCTTTCCATGCTTCTCGGAATGCCAGGAACAAGCCAGGCCCTGGCTACAGCTCCAAACTCAGGGAAAGCTCATTTTGTCACCAGGAGCTGAGTCTGTGGCAGGAATTTGAGCGGCTTGGCTCGAGCCCAGGCAGCGTTTGTGGCAATCTGTCAGATAATGTTCTGGCACGGGGAAAAGAGTATAAACAGAGCTTAGGGAGCACCGGGAATTGGCTTGGAGCCTGTCACCTCAAAGGTCTGTGTGTGACCCGTGCCACCCCTGCCTCACCTGCCTCTGACAGCCCTCCACAATAATCAGCTTCTGCTGGGGCGACGTGCGGGCGAAGACGATCTCGGAGTGCTCGCACAGGATCTGGTCCAGCTGCTCCGAGCTCATGTCCTTCAGCTCCATCCCGTTCACCACGGCTGCCGTGGCTTCCCTGGAACAGCCACGGGCAAAGCAGGAGGGCGAATGTTCAGATGGAAAGGGTAAAAAAGAGTGCGCTCGTGGAATGGGTGTGCGGCTGGAGGCGGGGGAGGCAGCAAAGGGAGTTAATTGCAGAGGTGTTTGTTGTTAATGAGCGGGTGTTGAATGAAAAGAGCTGGAGAAATCCAGAGTGGATCAGTCACCTGGATACAGAGGGGATCATTGGAGCTTCAAAAAATGCATTTTAAAGAGGCCTCTCACTGGGAGGGACAGTGGAAGACATCTCCTCTGCAAGGAGCTTCTATCCTTCCCTTGTGATGTTATTTTTTCCACATTTAAGGGGTGAAGGAGGAATTTGGGCTGATGGTCCAAATTGGGTCGTGTGATGCTGAATTTCGCTTTGAGTGTGTGTTTTGTCAAACAGGCAGTGACAGCGCCTTCCATGCGGTCTGCAAAGCACAATTTGCTAGATTTTCCCCACGGGCAGCAAAGATGAAAACCACTGAGTGGACACATTTAGGTGGAGACGGCTCGAGAGTGGGAACGCGCCATGAAAAAGCAGAAAGCAGCGGGGACGTAGAATAAAAACACGGTGGAGGGAGCAGGGAAGCGAAGCCCTGGGGGCTGCCCGGGCTCTGGGGCTCTCACCTCCTGTTGACCTGCTCCACGGGGATGTTGAGGCGCTTGGCAATGTCCTCTACGGTCTCGCTGGTGGCCGAAATGATGCCCACGCTCTTGGCGATGGCCTTGGCCGTGATGGGATGGTCGCCAGTGACCATAATGACCTGAGCAAGGGACAAGCCAGTGACACATGGAAAAGCCGTGGGGATAACGGGGAGTGTGCACTGCTGAGGGGCAGGAAGCGGCTGAGGAGCAGCGCAGTGCTGTGTACACAGCAAAGGGAGATTGGGGGCAGGAATTGCTCTGTGTCCACATCTGGGCTCTGCCTCTCCTTGCTGAGGCGGCTTTATCAGGGCTCTGAGGGAAGAACTCGTCACAGGCAGCCAGATTAGAATAATGCAGAATAAAGGAGCTTTTATATAAGGATCTATATTAGGTATGTGCGGTGGGGAGGGTTTGTTAGAATATTGCATCTTAAAATGGATCCTTGTGACTGAGGTGTCCTGACAGATAAGGCACAGCCTTTTCTTGCTTTTCTTGAAGAAAAGTTGCCAGATTTGTCTTCGGGCTACGGAAAATTTCATCAGGGTTGGGGCTTGGGATTCGTCTCGTCTGAAATCTGTAATTCCAAATATGATTTTCCTTGATTTAGGTAGATCTCACCTCTGCTCAGAGCTGGAAGTTTACTTGTGGGTCCCCAGGGAGTGAAATTAGGGGAATTACAGCTTCAGGTTCAACCTAAGTAGTTTTGGGATTAGTGATTCCTTTGGATAAATGTTCATAACCCTGTGTCCTGATGCATTCTCTAGAACTTTTTCTGTCACCTTACTCTGTTTACAAGCAAGTAATTCCAGCTGGTGTGGGTTCTGCATTCTAGAAATGGATCCTATGAGAGAGTACCTGAGCTTTTGCAAGTTTGAATTTCCAGTTTTGAGGTTCTGTGAAGTTCCTATAGTCTGATTCCTACTTAAACTAAAATGTTTCCCCTCTGGGGACTTTCTAAATTGCAATTATAGGATGGTGTTAACTAACATTGAGTTTTTTGGTATTTACCACTAGAAAGATAATTAGTGAGGATGTGGTAGAAGATCTTAAATTTTAAATAGCTAAAATAATTATAGTAAGTCTTTCTGTGGTGGAAGCACCGTGGTTTTCAGGGTAAAATCCCCACCTTGATGCCAGCACTGCGGCACTTGGAGACAGCGTCGGGCACAGTGGAACGAGGAGGGTCAATCATGGACAGGAGCCCAACAAAGCACAGGCTGGAGGTGGGGAAGTTCATGGAATCTGTGTCGAACTGGAAGGTGTCTGGGAACTCATTTTCAGGCAGGTACAAGTGGCAGAAACCTGAGAAGAGATTTAGGTTGATGTGATGGACAGGCAAGAGCGGGAGGAAGAGGAGAGCTTGATAAAACATCAGGGTTTGCTCTTGTCCACAGCACTCCAGCATTTAACCGTTTTTCCGGGCGTGCTGGATGTGCCAAGGCTTTAAACCCCATTTCCCAGACCTTACAGCTGGATTTCAGCCCGTTGCCTCAGGCAGTGCCCGCAGCTGCACTCACCCAGCACTCTCTCCCCCATGCCCCCCAGCTCCATGTAGGCTGTCTGGAAAGCTTCTGCCTTCTCGCTGTCCAGAGGCTCCTCCTTGCCGTTGATCATGATGGTGCTGCACCTCTCCAGGATCCTCTCGGGGGCTCCTTTCATCACCAGCAGGAAGCGTTTGTCGTGGGGGTCGTCGGTCTCGTGGATGGAAAGCTGTGCCACAAACGGGAAATGGGTTGGAAGAGCTTAAATTGCCCTCGTTTGCTTCTAGTTCTGCGTGGGATTAATGCTCTTTTCCATGAAGACATCATATATTCCATCGAATGGAATGAACTGTGTTTATTTTAATTTAAATTTCCTCTGTTGCTGAATTACCCTTTAAGGTTTCCGGGTCAGCCGTTGCTGCATTAGGCCCAGTGATAGAATCAGTCTGGCACAATTTCCAAAAGAAAAGAAACACACCTGGAATTTGTTGGTAGAGTTGAAAGGGATTTCAGCCACTTTCTTGTTCTGTGCTCTAATGCTCATCACGTCCCCCAGAATGACCTCAGAGAATTTCAGCAGAGCTGTTTCAGAGGCGTCTCCAACCACGACCCGCTGTGGGCACAAAGGAAGAAAAACGTTTTACTTTTGCATTTCCACAATTCCATGACTTACTATACGTGAAATCTACATTTTTATATTCAAGCTGTCCTGGAAAAATATTAAGCACGAATTTTGGGATGTCTGCACTGCTCTTGGAGTTGGAACTGAGCCACAGCAAAGAGAGGCAAGGAGCATTTGCTGCTGTAAAGCAGATTTGGGGTCACACTCAGGCCACTACAGGTGAGCTGAGGCACAAACCCAAATTAATTTGAGGATTGCATTGATGAGTAAACAGCAGATTTGTTCTGGTAGCCCAGTCACTGGAATTTACTACCTTCAAGCAGTCATGTGGAAAGACATTAATTAAGGCATGTTTACCTTTGCTATAATAAATTAACAGTGCAGTAATTACTATTCCTACTACTTGTGTTGCCTGTTTCCTGGCGGGCACTGTTGGGTTTGGACAATGCTCTCAGGCACGGGGATTCTTGGGGCTGTGCTGTGCAGGGCCAGGAGCTGGGATTCACATCTCTACATGCTTCAGCGGGATCTGTATTTCCATGCTCTTGGCTGCGTGGGGTTTTTATCCTGTGTTAAATTTTGTGTGAGTGTAGAGCAGCAAAACCACCGTCAGCGGGAATTTGGAAGGCTGGCACGGGAAAACGGAGGTTGCTAAAGCCAAGCAGAGCCAATTGCTCTTTCAGAGGGAGGGAAATAAGCTGATGTGAGGTCAGCAGTACCTTCATGATGGGGAGGTTTTCCTGTCCTGGCCGGAATTCCGCCCGGTTGCAGAGAGTGACAATTTTTGATAACGCTGTCCATGTGGGGGAGCTTTGATCGAAGGGCTGGGCTGAGAGAAGCAAAACACACATTGCATCCTTGAGCACGTTGCATGACACAAGTAGAAGCTTCAGAGTGGACAAACAAGAATTGACTTATTTGCAGAAAAAAATTATTCTTTTGAGAGGTTACCTTATGGAAAAATTTTGACATAAATTTTCCCTCTATCAGTGCTGGCAAAGGGGTTTGGGTGATGTTTCCCTGCTTAATCCCCTAATAAATGTACTCTTGGCAAAAGCCTCTGGAGTAGAACCTCCTCCAGGTTTACTTCCTGTGAGTGGAGCTCAAACATTAATTCTTTTTTCACATCTCTACATGCTTAAGGAGGGACTTCCATCCGTAGAAGGAAGATCTGTCTGATTTAGCCACCCAAAGACATTCCCAGAGACCATCCCAGGATCCATCCAAGCATCTGCCCCTTCCCACACCCCCATTTCCCCGTTTACTTGTTTGATCTTCGCTGGTGTCGGCCGAGTAGATCTGGTTGTCAAACCAGAGGTGGGCAACAGTCATCCTGTTCTGGGTGAGGGTCCCCGTCTTGTCGGAGCAGATGATGGAGGTGGAGCCGAGCGTTTCCACGGCCTCCAGGTTCTTCACCAAGCAGTTCTTCTTGGCCATGCGCTTGGCTGTGAGGGACAGGCTCACCTGGCGGGAGGGAAGGGGTCCAGCTCTCAGCGAGGTGTGCTTGCACAGAGGTGTGACGAGGCTGCGTGCTCCTGAGAGATCCCTCGTGTTCGTTTGGGGTTTTTTTAAATGAGAATATTTTAATGGTTTTGGGTTTTGTTGGCGGCAGTGCATTTTTTTTCGTTTTTTTTAAACTAAAACCTGAGGTTTGGTTGTAACTAGCTCAAGTGGATTTGCTGATAGAAATAAGGATATCTTATCGGTCAAGAGGCTGTTTGGGATGGAAGGAGCTGCAGTGGGCAGGGAGCTGCTGGTCACCAGCTCCGCGAATCCTGCAACGATTCCCTTCGTTATCGCAGTGGTTGTTTGCTGCTGGGGTGCTTTAGAGCCAGCAGTGCTCAGCAGGTGTGCTGCTCCCCAGCCAGGGATTTTAGTGCTGAACATGTGATAAAAAGTGAGGTTTTCATGTGGCTTTCAGGGTACAACATCCCTGCTTCCAGGTGGGAACGGGCTGTGGGGAATGAGTCACGTCATCGTACTCGGCAGCAATCGAGGCAGAGCAGCACTTGAACTTAAACCCAAACTGCATTTAAGAGGAATGACTCAGTGACACCACAATTCCCAAACGAAGGGTTTATCCTTGGAATAAGAACCCCCCACCCCTTCAAACCCAACGCAGGCCAGAGCTGAGCAGAGAAGCCCAGCACAGACTCACCGTCACCGTGGCCAGCAGCCCCTCGGGCACGTTCGCCACGATGATGCCGATGAGGAAGATGATGGAGTCCAGGATCTTGTAGCGCATGGAGACGGAGATGATGAAGAAGAGGACCCCGATGGAGATGGCCACTCCTGCCACCAGGTAGACGAAGTGCTCGATCTCGATGGCGATGGGCGTTTTCTCGTTGCCCACGCCCGAGGCGAGCGAGGCGATGCGGCCGATGATGGTGCGGTCCCCGGTGTTGATGACAATGCCGGTGGCAGTGCCTGCAGGGACACAAATGTCACCTCCAGGGCACACAGACGCTCAGAGGCAGCTGCAGCCTGGCATTCCAACAGGTGTTGGTGGAAAAACCGCGAGGAATCCGCGGTCGGTTCAAATTCAAATCAATTCATTGATCGGTGCAGCCATAACCACGCTGGGTGTTGGGACAAATGCTAAGTGTGGCCACCCCGAGGTCCCACTTTATTTTAATTCTGCTCAGAACAGAGCCTCTCTGAAGTTCCTTGAAGCAGAATTGCTCAAGTAAGTTAGCAGGGTAGGCAGCTTTTGTTCAGGTGCCTTTTTGGGAGCCTTGCTCTCTGTACACTGATAAATAACAGAAATTAGAAGTGTTCAGTTCCTCTGAAGCTGCTGAATGGAGGTCAAAGACTAACTGGCAAAAAAAGATAAAAGGGTGTAAAGGCATGCACACAGGATGATAAACGTGGCTGGAGCCGTGGAGAAATGGATAAAGGGGATACAGTGGGATTTCCATGCCCATTTTTGGGATCAGCTCACCTTCCACACAGGTGGTGGAGTAGAAGGCAATGTTCCTGGTCTCCAGGGGGTTCTCGTGGGTGAAGTCACAGGAGCGGGACTGTGGTTCTGACTCCCCTGTGAGTGAAGAATTGTCCACCTTTAATGAAAGGGAGACATGCCCATATTAAATTCAGCAGTGCGCAGTGGTGCCCAGCCCAGGAGGCGAGGTGGCAGCTTGTTTAATAACCAGTGACATCAAAATCTCTCCGTGCCTTTTCTCTGAGCTGCTGCTGCCCCTGACAGAACCTGTTTCTGTGGGAACTCAGCTCAGCCAGTGCTGTGTGTCTGCTGGTGGGATTTTCAGCAGCAGCCTGAGAAAACCCCACAATTTTTAGGCTCTGCCCCCAGGGGAAGCTCTCGGTCCTGTACCGGTGCATCCGCCCTGTCCTGGCAAAGGGCAGGGCCAGAACCTGGCCTGGATCTTGGCTTTGGAGGTTCAGGGACAGAGCTCTCAGCCCTGGAGGAGCTCAGCATCGCTTTAAGGCTTCAGCTCTCTGATTTCATTCATTGTGTCCAATCAAAGCTCTGATAACCCATTTTGGCTGTGCAGATGTTCTTTTTATGTAACGAAACCCTCCAGACTCTGTCCTCCCTCTTTCCCTGTGCTCTTCCAAGCCCTGTTTACCTTGCAGCCCTGAGTGAAGATGAGGCGAATGTCTGCAGGGATCCTGTCCCCACCCTTGATCTCCACGATGTCCCCAACCACCAGCTGGTCTGCTGGCAGCTCCTTCTTCTCAGCATCCCTGAGGACAAGAGCTTGCTGAAAGACAGAAATGGGACAAAAATGAGCTTTGTGCCACTCTTTAAACGGAGATCCTCCTCTCTGTTCTGGGAAAGATCCAGAGCAGGGGGATGGAGAGGAAATGTGAGCATATTTGACATCCAACTGGGCTGCTCAGGTGGGAATTTGGGGGATGTGAAAAGGGACATGGCCTTGGAGATGGGGAAATGCCTTCCAGGAATGTGCCTGCGTGGCATCAGGTCTGTGGGTAAAAGGAAGGCTGCAAAATGGGAAACCCAGCACATCTCACCCTGTTCATGGACAGCTTTTAACTGGGCACTGAGAGCTCTAATCCAGCGCTGGATGGAAAACAAAACTGTGCATCCCTCAATTCCCAGATCCATCAAAGAAACCACCGTGTGCTTTTTAGCACTGGTTTGTGATTCAGGACGTTCACCTGGGTCATTTGCCAAGAGATAAACTCAGGCTGGGCTTCCCTCATGCATTATTAGGATGGATTTTTGAAATCTCAGCTGAAAGGCACTGTGGTTCTCACCTGTGGGATCATCTTGCTGAAGCTGGCCATGATGTTTGTGCTTTTGGCTTCTTGATAATAAGCAAAGATACCAGTGAGGATGACAACCAGAGCCAGGACTACTCCGAGGTAGAGCTGATCAATAAAAGACATAATCTGGTTAATTCAGGACAAGTTTTCAGCAATTCCTCTGCTAGAATAAATCAGTTCTGTGTTGGTTCAGCGGGCTTTTAAAATGAGGTGTTGGCCAGCTTAAAAGGTTAGGAAAAGGACTTTCAGGTGTTGGCCTGCAAATGGTCAATTAAAGCTTTATTTGTCTGTGTAAAAAATGTTTTTAATAGTGATTTTCCTATCTATCTAAAATCCTTCTCTAAACTGACACAAACCTGAACAAATTAGAGTGTAACAAACAAATAAAAGATAAATAGCAGAGTATAACTCAAAAGGGAATTAGTCCAAGACTCTGGGGTCCTTCAGACTTTTTTGCTGCTCTCAAGAATTATGATTATGATTACGAATTATGATTATAATTAAGAATGATGAATATGCCCAGTGGTTATAAAACCTTCGCAGGGGCACTCTTTGGACGAGTGGTGTGCGAGGTGTTTGAGCTTTTATCAGAAGTGTCCGGCAGCAGCAGGAGAGTCCTGTGAGCACAAGAGGCCTCCTGGTAGTTACTGAGTAACCGTGGAGTATTTCAGTGGCTGGCGGGGCTCTGCGGTTACTCATCTACTCACGTTGTTGAAGGCCGAGTCCACCCCCTGCGCCAGCTGGATGCCGAAGGAGATCCAGGAGAAGGCGGCTCCGATCCACAGCAGGATGGAGAAGCCCCCGATCATCTGCTTGAGGAACTTCACGATTTCGGGGGTGGCTTTGGGAGGGGTGAGAGCGTTGGGGCCGTCCCGAGCCAAAATCTCGGCGGCTCTGGCGCTCGAGAGACCCTGCAAAAGGAGGTGGCACGTTCAGAATGAAATCACCAAAATTGAGATTTTTTTTTTTACCCCAGCTCAGGACAAAATTGACGTGCTGCTGTTTCTTTAAAGGTGGTTTGTGTCACAAAGGAGCTGCAAGTCTGATTTCCAAACCTCCTGGTTTCAGAGAGGTTGCTGTGAATTGTCTGCTGTGGAGAAAGAGCTGTTTCTTCACTGGAGCACTGAATTCGGGGCCACATCCAGCAGGAGTTTCCATTCTCTTGGTTATCAATCAAATATACCTGGACTAAGTGTTTGGAAAGCCAGAAAACTGACATTCTTTTGCTTCTGTTTCTGCATTTCCACAAGATGTTTGCAGCTCAGGGGGTTCTTGAGATTCTTGTCTGTGCTCTGGCCACGTTCAGTGCTTTGATATTCAAATGTCAGGTGTCAAAAGGGCTCAGGTGTTGTTTCTCAAATCTAGATTTTCCTTCAGAATCAGCTCATCCCATGCAGCCTTTTTCTATGGATTGTTACAGTGGAAAGTGAATTGTGGTGAAATCAAAACATCAGATAAAAGCTTTAGAAAAAATGAGGTCCTGGTGCAAAACCCTGAGGTCCCTTTTTTGATTTCAAAGCAGTAGCTCAGCCCTCTTCAGACTGGAGAGAATCTCCTCTCTAAATCCAGGTCAGTGCACGTTGGCTTGCTGGTTTGGGCTGTACTGGGAGCACCAAAGCAGGCACCCCCACACACCTAAAACCAAAATTCCTGCTCCTGGGGAGCTCTGGGGAGGCCAGAGGCGACAGATTGAGGCAGTTCCTTAACGATGCCCCTCGGACTTACTTTGTCAATGCTGGTGCCATACTTCTTCTCCAGCTCCGAGGTGCTGAGCCTGTGGTCATCCTGCATTCCAAGAGAGAGGGAAAATCACACTGAGCAGAACATCAGACTGTTGAATTTTTTATTTCCAAGCTGCCTGGATCTGGGAGCAGGGATGCAGCTGCTTGCATGACACCCCACTTTCATTAATTAGACAAACCTGCACATTATGATCAAAATATCTTCCACTGGAAGGGTTTTTTTTTTCCCTTTGATTTGCAGAGTACTTTTGTAAATAGCTCCCTCCTCCAGCAAATCTGTCACAAGAACAGGGTGGTGTGTTCATGTTTCTGCTGCCTGCCACCAGGGTCTGTGCTCCTTTTGGATAAATAATTTCTCTCTGCACGCTGCAGGGCTCGGAGTGTGTGTGACAACAACCTCTGCCCTTGATTGCCAGGGCAGGGACTGTGAATTATCCTCCACTGGTGGAAAGAGGCAGCAGGTTCTAACCACAGAGAAAAAGGGTGTGGGAGAGGGAAATCTCAAAGCTCTTCTCCTTGGCCTGCAGAGACACCTCTGTATCACTGGCCTAATTATATCTTGTGCTGAACTGGGATTTAGAAGCCAAGAATTTGAGAGATCTCCCAATTGTTTTCTCAGAGTGATTCATGGGTACCGAGGTGAGTCAATTCTCCTGTCTGTGCTTTGGTTTCTCTTTAGAAACTCGGGAGTGGAGTTACATCCCCCGGTGGCAAAGACAACATGGGCTGAGAAATATTTACCTGCTGCTGGGCAGATCTTGGGCACGTGGTGGGTGAGCTGATCAGAGAATCACGGGATCAATACCTGATTTTGGGGCTCTTTGAGCTTTGAAATGCCATCCAGCCCATAAATAGCCTCTCCTCTGAGCTGCTCTCACAGCAATCCCGAAAAGAGGTCAGCATAATTACCCTCATGTTTCAGATTGGGAAACTGGAATGTGTGGAGAGGAAGCAACATTTCCAAGAGCAGCCAGCAGGTCAGTGCAGAGCCAGGAGGAAAACACAGATTTCTTGGAGGCCAGAGCAGTTGGTTTGGGTAAAAACCCCTGGGTTTAAAGCTGAGGAATGCTCTCAGCTCTGGAATCTCTGGAGCACAATGGTTCTGCTTTCCCCTCTGATTCCTGGCTGTCTGTGCAAGTTGTCAGGAAATGCTGATTCCATCTGGGGGATGACTCCTTTTTGGGCAGGTAATGTTCTGTACCTTTGGTGGCTTAATTCTATCAGAATCATCCTCTCATTTTAGGTATTAATCTCGCACAGCTTTTTTCTGGCACACTCCAGGAGTGTGAGGAAGCAAATCCTTCCCTGTGCTGGATTTTCAGTGCAGGACATTGCAATGGTCATTCCCTGGATTTCATGGAAAGTGTAGTGGAAGCTCAGCAACACTCACCAGGTCCAGTTCTTTCTTGAGATCTTCTGCCTTCTTTTTTTTCTTGTTGCCTTTTAAGTCTTTGTGCTTCTCCTCTTCATCTTCGATCTCTGTTTTGTGCAGATCTTTTGTCCCATAGATCTCAACCGAGTAAACATCAGACTTCTTCTGTAAAAGACCACAAAAAAGTCAGACCTTTGGCAGATCTACATTTTTTAGACAACTTACAAATGTCCACTGTCCCTTTCTCCTGTCTGCTTCAGGTATTTTTTCCTGTCTTATCCAGAGATCCACCCAGTTTGTGTTACTGTGATTGTGGTCAGGACTGCATCAGATGCAAATTACAGAACTTCCTTTAGGAATGTGCAACACTTCCAGCAGTTTATGATCTAAAACAAGTGTAGGAAAATACTGCCCAGGACCTCAGCAGTGAAAATTATTAATTTATATATCAGCTCCAAGAAGAGATCAGTGGAAAAGCAAAAAAGGAAATCAAAGGAAAAAAAGGAAATCAAAGGAAAGGGGAGCAGAAAATTATCCATTGAGAACTTGTTTGTTCCTGGAGCTTTTCAGATCCATACCTTCAAGATTTACTTTTTTTTTTTAAATTAAGATTAACATTTACAGATTTACATTTGCACTGAATCAAAGTGAGGAATGGAGGCAAACACCAGACTGAAAGCCAAGGAGGAGCTGCTCTGTTGCTGCTCACACAGAGCTCAGAACTGGCCGGGATTTCGCCAACAACTCACTGATTTTTGCCAGTGGACAATCGGGCAGAGGAAGCTGTTGACCCAGGGAGGCTGCTGGACCTCAGGGAATGTTTTGTTCTCAGTGATAACCTGGGGCTGTGCTGGTTCCAAACCCTCAGTTAACTCTGCAGAGGGCAGGACAAGCTCCCCGTGCCGCCGATTTACCGCCTGCGTAATCAAAACGTTCCAGCTCCCAATTATCCTGGAAACCACAGGCCGGGCCTTGGGACAGCCATTGGCTGACCCCATTCCAGAGGTTTCCTGATGGATTCGGCTCCAGAGGTTCGGGAGAGGCTCCCTGGATGTTCCCTGGTGGGACAGCAGAGCTGGCAGTGCCCCGAGCACAAAGGGGCTCTGCCTCCTGTGAGAGCTCCCAGCAATGAAGGGAGATCTCTCCATGACATAAAGAGAGCTCAGATAATGGAAACAACAAGAAAAACCAGTAATAATTGGGATATCTTATTATTTAACTCTGTTCTGAACTCAAAACTGGCATCTTATCTTTAGCTGGCGTTAAACTCTAGGAGTATTTAGATCTTGACATTGTCTCTTGATGAAGGGGAAAGCAAAGAGCTGCTGAGCAGTTTGAGGACTTAAAAGACTGAAATCCTATTCCTAAACACTTGATTTTGCACATCCCAGAGATAGGACAAGCCTGTTATAAGTTCTGATTTTTTTCTGCCATGCTGAAGATTCACGATCTGTTTTATCTGTTGGGATTTCTTTTCTTCACCTTCCTCCTCCTCCTCCTCCTCTCTTTGGCTCTCCCACCCAAAAATCTGTTCAGCTTTTCAAATCCCTGTAGAGCAGAGAAAGCAGGAGAGAAAGGCAACAGCTCTCTGCTGGGAGAACTTAGCAGATGGAAGAAAAAATAAAGAAAATTGATGAAGTTAGTAAAATCTATTGCTCACTTGTAAGCACGACCCATGTTAACCTTTAACCTTCAGAGTTGCATCAAATCTCAGATTTTGGCTCAGATTTTTGGCTCAGCCAGTCCAAGAATTCTTCCCAATCCAAATTCTTCATGCCCAGCCATGTCTAGTATTAATTCAATTTTTCCCTTAGCCTGTACTTACAGTATAGATTTACAAATTAAAACTTAAGAAGCAACACAAGGGGCAGTTCCTGGGGCACTGTACCCACCTTGACCATCTTGGTGAGTTTATTCCTTTCCTGATGGAGGGAAGCAGCCAAGCCAAAATCTCTGGATGAAAAGCCCAAGTCCCTGGCTGCAAAGCCCAAGCCCAGCTGGGGACTGTGGTGGCTCAGAGCAGCCCTGGAGTGCAGAAGCTCCCCGAGGTGGTGGGTCCCTCTCCTGTGGCCAGCAGGCGTTAGCTGGAATGCTGCTCCCACCTCGGCATCCTCCAGGCAGGACGAGCTCCCTGTCCCAAGCCTGTGGAGAAAGAGCTCTGCTTGCAGCTGCTTTATAAATCAGCATCTTGTGCTGCCACTCCACCCCTCCCCTTCCAGGTCCAGCCCATCTTCTGTTTCACCTGGAGTAGGTGGAAAAATACCACAGTAATGGGCATGTGGGTTTCAGGTCAGATAGGTTCTAATTACTCCTTTGTAGTGTTTGCTCACCAGCAGGGAACAGGTGTATTATTCATCTTGCTGGAAGCGAGGAGTTTCCTCCAGAGACTTTCCAGCTCCGGGCTCCCCTCAGGATCCCCGCTCTCCTGGGCTAAAGGAGGGCTCTGCACCTTTTGTCTCACCTGCCCAGGTGATGTTTTCTTCGCCTGAGGTCCCTCAAAGTGGAATCCCTGCCCCATTTCGGTGCCAGCAGGGTTTAGTGGGAGTGCTGCTCTTTGGAGCTTCAGAGCTTGGACTTCACTCTTAATCCTTGCCTTGCATTCCGTGTGTTTTTCCCCTGCATGCTGAGCTGGGAGAAGTGAACTTCCTGGTGCTTTTTCAGCAGGGCACTCACCTGAACAGCTCTGGGTTTGTCTGGCACCAATTACCAGCTGCCAGGCAGGAGTGATAATGAGATTTGTGGCACTTTTGGTCTTGTCTCATCACTTCAGAGTGAAGCTGGCTTCTTCACCGCTGAGACTGAACTGATGAAAAGCTGAGTGAAACACGGGGAATGGTTTTCTGCAGTTTAACATTCTTTGGGAAAAGACTTGTCTTTCGTCTGTCTGACCTTGCTGATCAACGGCGTTTGGACTTTAATACTACATAATCTTTAGTCTTTAATATTATATATAGTCTTTAATACTATATAATTAATAAACTTTAATTCATTGGAGATACTGCGTGGTGCCAGCAGTAAATGACTCAAATTGTGGTCAGAGATATGACGTGTTAATGGAGATAACCAAGGCTGACTTTATCAAATCATCGATAGAAGCGTGAGGAGGTGAAAAATCCAAGGAACATCATTTTTTACCTCATCAGGAGCAGGAATAATTTATACTCAATTCAAGTTCCCAGGAATTTGAGTACCAGACCTTCTCAAGCTGTTCCCACTTGGCAGTTTCTGTGTGTTGGTCTTTTTCCATGGCATTCTTTAATCCTGGGACGTTGCGCAAGGCGCAGGAGTGGGTCTGGAAAAGTTTCGTGTTCAGTTTCTGCTGCTTGATGTGCTCAGAGCTGGGTTTTGTCCTGGAATATCAACATTTCCCTACGTCTGTGAGTGCTGGAGGTTTCCCAGCGTGAGCAAGAGCAGGGATGTATTGGCTGGATCCAGGGAATCTGTGTTGGGTGATAGCACTGAGATCCTCCCCTCTGTTCTGGGAAAGATCCAGGGCAGGGGGATGGAGAGGCACAGATTTGACATCCAGCTGGGCTGCTGAGGCTGGAATCTGGGGGATGTGAGAAAGGGACATGGCCTTGGAGATGGGGAAATGCCTTCCAGGAATGTGCCTGCGTGGCATCAGGTCTGTGGGTAAAATCAAGGCTGCAAAATGTGAAACCCAGCACATCTCACCCTCTTCATGGACAGCTTTTAACTGGGCACTGAGAGCTCTAATCCAGCGCTGGATGGAAAACAAGAATGTGCATCCTACAATTCCCAGATCCATCAAAGCAACCACCGTGTGCTTTTTAGCACTGGTTTGTGATTCAGGACGTTCACCTGGGTCATTTGGGCAGTTTTTGCCTTTGCCTTCTCTAAACCCTGCTGGCTTTTGCCTGGGGACGAATGTTAGAAATGCAAACGAGGGAAGTGTTTGGCAACAAAGCACCCGGTGACCCTGCTCCCCAGGGATATTTGCCTGGCACATCTGGCTGCCGAAGGATGTGCTCTGCGGCCAAGGAACTGAGCTGGGAAAGTCTCTGTGGACAGTTCCGTGGCTCGGGATTTACAGGGGCTCCAGCTGGCTTTGCTGCTGGCAAAGCACCTGTGCAGAGCTGCCAAGTTCAAAGGGCAAGCCTGACGTTAAAAATCCGTGCCCAAAATTCCATTAAGTCTGTCAGCTGAAGGGTTTTTCTCTGTGAGTTACACAGCAAGGGTGAGGAGCACTGTAAAAAGACAAACAAATTGTTTTTCGTGAGCCAGCACAAGGTGGTTGGACAGCTGGGAATCCTCCTTGTTAGCTGGGGTCGCTTGCCACGACCAAATTTGTGTTTTGTCACTTGGCTCTGCTGAAAAGGTCCCAGGAACAGAACCCAGATGCGAACCCGGGCTGGGCAACAACCAAATCCTGCCCCGTGCCCTGGCTTGGCAAGACGTGGCATGTCCTGAGAGGAACATACCTGAGGGCTGGGATTGCCACGTGTGCTCCTGGTGTGTCACAACAGCCACGGCTGGGCCCTGCTGAGAGGCAAAAATGAGTTTGTATTGTGCTGATCCTAAATATCAGCCTAGAAAAATAATGCGGCTCTTCTGGATTATTATTTCTTCACTGGAATTAAGACCTGTTCGGATCCTTGTAGGTTCTTATGTGAAAAAAAAAGGCAGCCAGGAGAATGTTTGGATTATATTTAGCACAGGGAGGCCACATTTCTTAGCTCGTAGGGGCTGATCCAGGTGCTCAGATTGTCAAATTCCTTCAGGATTGGGAGTAAAAGTGCGAATGTTTGCGAAGGATTTGAGGGTAAGGAGAACGCAACGCCTCTGCCTGATGAGATTTGCTGTGTTATTTACGCGTCTTGGACGAAGCCGGACGAGCATGAGCGGTGGAAGAACCTGAAGTCGCAGAGAGGGCGGTAAATCGATGCCAAATTTTCTAAAGTTTGCTTAAATTTGCTAAAATTTGTTTAAATTTGCTTTGATTTCCTTTTGGCAGGGGTGGAGCGCGCTGGCTGCACTTCCCGGGCCGGCCGGGAGAGGGCGCGCTCAGCCGGTCCCTCGCTAATTCCCCAAAAATTCCCCAAAAATTCCCCAAAAATTCCCCAAAAATTCCCGAAATTCCCCAGAAACGAGCGCGGGTCTGCCTCGGTGTCCCGGCACATCCCTGTCACCTCCCCTGAGCGCTGCCCCGGCACGGGAGGGACAGAGGAGGCTCCGGGATGATCGGGGGATGGAGCAGCTCTGCTGGGAGGAAAAGTGGAGAAAATTGGGATTTTTCAGCCTTTCTGGAAAAGAGACCGGGGTGACCTCACTGTGACCTGAGCCTGAAGGAGCTACAAGGGAATTTCTACAAGACCCTGAAGTGACAGGACAAGGAGGAATGGATTCCAACTGAAAAAAAAGAGGGTTGGATGGGATATTGGGAAGAAATCCTTCCCTATAAGGGTGAGGCAGAGCAGCTGCGGCTGTCCCTGGATCCCTGGAATTGTCCAAAGCCAGGCTGGATGGGGTTTGGAGCACCCTGGAACAGTGGAAGGTGCCCCTGCCATGGCAGGGGTGGCACTGGATGGGATTTAGGGTCCCTCCCAACCCAAACCTTTCCGGGGTCTTGTGATTCTACAGAAAAAGGATTTGTCTGGTTTTGTTTGGGGTTTGTTTGTTTGTTTGTTGCCTCCCTCAAGGATGAGGATAAAACAGGCCCTGAACTCTCCAGAGGCAGACGAGGGGAAGGGGCTGAGAATTCATTCTGAGAATTCAGACTGAGAATTTATTATATCCATCCTTTTCCCAGGAGGGAAGTTTTGAGGATTCTTTGTTTTTTGGCTCAGCCGAGAGCAGAAATCCCCTTTCCTCTGAGTGCCAAGTTCTAAACCTTACCTGTTTTTCTCCTTAATTTAACCCAAAGATGTTAAACCGTAATTCAGAGGCCACAAGTGATGAGCCAAGCACCTGTAAAAACCTCCCAGGAGCCAAATTAAGACAAAGCTTAAGTGGTATTTGGACAGTGGTAATTTAGGCATTGCCTGTAAACCACTCCTTGTCTGAGCATTCACCTCCCGAGAGGGGGAACTGCACATTCTGCTTTATGTGAAAACCTACATTTCTGGGCTTTTTTCCCCCGTAATTTCCCCGTTCTTGTTGATCAGAGATGAGCAGGAAATGCTGAGGAGCAAAGGGGTTAATTCCCAGCTTTTAGGCTGGCATTTTAAATGCTGAGGTGTGTTATAGCCTCATTATAAATGCCATGATGGCTTGGTGTCCCTACAGACGTGGCAGGGCCACCACAGCTCCAGGTCATTCCAAGGTTCATTCCGAGGTCATTCCGGGCCAAGGTTTGGATTTTGCAGAAGGATTTGGCCTTTTCCTCGCCCTTTTGAGGCTGAGGTGGGTTCTGAATACCCACAAAGAGACGGATTCATCTTCTCATATCTCTGTGTTTCAACATATCCTTTATTTCTTCCCATCACCTGAGGAAGAGCTGGGGAATCCTGGGGAAAGGGACTGGGTTTTCACCTCTAGTCCTCGTTTGCTGAGGGTTTTTTTGGGTTTCTGCAACAACATTGGTCACTTTTTCATGTGGAAAGCTGCTCATTCCAGACATTTTCATGTGGGCCATCAGAAAGCTGTGGCTGTCTAATTCACAGATCAGGGTGTGCTGAGCTTGCTGCTGCCTGCCCAAAGAAAGTTCAAAAATCAGAATTGGCACGTTTCTTGTTAGAGGGAATGTTACTGAGAATCAATTTTCTCTTGACATTTTCTGTCTGTGGGGAAGAAAAACGAGTCACAAGTGAGTCACAGCATCCAGGGCTATCTTACTCTTCTTAATATTTTATTTTCCTGCTTCCTCATGCTCCTAAATACGAACCATTACTGGATTCATATTGGCTTAAAAAACAGTAAAGAAAATTGATTTTCCTCGCTGTAACTTCCTGGGGCTCTCAGGAATAGTCAGGGCTGGAAGTTGGTGCAAAAAACACAGCAGAACTTTTTTCTTTCAACGTGGTGATATTCCCAACATTTTATGATTGATAGGAATTTGTAAATTCCGGTTTTTCAAACAGCTGCTGTCTTGATGATTTGGTCATTCTCAGGTTAAAAAAATACATATTTTTCCTTCTAAAATGTTATCTGATGTGCTGGATGAGGAACTCACAGAGCCAGCCTGCGGTCTGAGGCCAGAATCTGCTGCTCCAGAACACACCCAGCCTCATTCCCGACAGGCAGCGCAGCCTGGAGAGCGGCAGAGGCAGGAATTCCTCGGGATGCCATCAGGAAAAGGGGCTGGCTCAAAGAGGGCTGCGAGTTTGGGCTCCTGTGTAGCCGAATCTGGACACGCAGGAGGAGAAAATGGGTTTTTGCAGGGGTGTGTTGACCCCGAAGCGCCTCTGCAAAGGCAGGCGAGGAGGTGGCCAGGCTTGTAAAAGCCCTGGGATGTGTGAGGTGCTCTGAGCCATCCCAGCATCGCGGAATCCTGGGCTGGTTTGGGGTGCAGGGGCCCTAAAGCTCACCCCAATCCACCCCTGCCCTGCGCAGGGACCCCTCCTGCTGTCCCAGGCTGCCCCGAGCCCTCGGAGCTCTCTGGAAACAGCCCTGTGTGCTCAGCAGAGCTTCCACACCCAACATCTGCGAGAGTCCCGTCCATCATCTGCCGAAAATCCCTTCGAGCGGGCAAGAATTCCTTGCTCATCTCACGTGGAGCCAAACCGAGCGTTATTTGGCACAGATTTGCTTAGAAAATCCGGGTTTTGTGGCTTTTTGGGGGTGTTTTTGTGCCGAAAAGCAGGTCAGTGCAGCGCTGTGCCTGCACAAACAATTGCCAAGGGCCGCAGCAGGACGAGGCAGGATAATTCCCCCTGGAAGGTGGCCGGGGCGCCAGAGCCAGATGTTTACCAGCTGCATGACCTGGAAAGGGATTAAACCTGACTCAGTAGGATGTGGGTCAGCCCAGCACGATGCCCTTCCACCCCACGGTGTCCTGCCGGGTCACCCCGCTGACCTTGTCACTTTTTCAGGCCGCGGGTGCCCAGGGTTTCGGCTGGGAATGCCAAAATCCTGGCTCACAGCTTGCAACAGCCGCTGGCAGAGCCAGGCAGGGCCTTTAGTCACGGCTCGGGGAGGCTGGGGCTGGCCCGGGGGCGGCTCAGAGGAGCTGCCAGAGCTGGCACAGCCTCACCTCTGCCATCCCCAGCCCTGGCACTGCCAGCTCTGCAGGAGCACGGGAAGGGAAAATGTCAGGAGTTGCAAAGGGAAGTGTGGGCTCGGGTGGCTCGGTGGGAGAAGTAGGAGAGACACGTTTAGAAATGACTGGTTTAAAGCTGGTTTTGCCTTTTTGCATGCCCAGAAAAGCGGGTGGGTTTTGTGGGGCTGCTCCTGGAGCAGGCAGAGTGGAAGGCGTCTATGGAAGCATTTAAACAGGAGGCTGTTTCCCCTTTTCTTTCATTTTCTTTTTTTTTTTAGTTTTTCCATTTCCATGCAGCATCATCTCAGTGGAATTCTTGCCCGATCTTGCAGGGAAAGGAAGGAAAACATTCTCCACGCAGCTCCTCGTGAGAAGGTATTTCAGGCAACCTGCATGGATTTTATTTTTCATTTGTACTTCCTCCTGAAATTCTATCCTCTAGAAATTCCACCCTCCAGAAATTCTACCCTCTAGAAATTCCATCCTCTAGAAATTCCATCAGCACTTTAATGGTCACGTTTGTGCTCTTGAGTAGAATTCAGAGAAGGCTCCTGGGGTCAGAGAAAATGGCCTTGAAATAGTTCAGGGTGTTGCACAACTGGGCTGTGATCTGAGCTTGCAAACAGCATTTTCCCCGTGGAATCTGAGGATCTCGTGGCTTTGTTGCACAGCTCGGTGGGTGTGAAATCCTACCTGCACTTGCACTCGGCCTTCTGCAGAAAATACTTTGGGTCAAGAAAAACTTGTTTTGTGTTTGTCAAAGCCACGTGGAGGGGCTGGGCACAGCTCCATGCTGGCTGCCAGGGCACCCAGAGGTGCCACAGCATCCTTTAACCCAGTGCTGGCCCGGGTGCCACGGCCTGGGGTGGGACATGAGGAGCTGGGGGTAAAATGAGGATGTGGAGAAAGTGCCGGTGCTGTGAGTTTGGGATTTGCGTGGGGAGCATGAGGAATTCACCGTGCAAATCCTCCCCTGCCTCTGGAAGGCCAAACATTGTGGCTGGGCATTTTAACTGGAGTTATTTGTGTTTCCACCATGGTGCAGAAATCACCGTGGAACAGCTTAGGGACACTTAGGGAAGGAGAAGCTGCTGGTGCTGTGTTGGGTTCCACCATGGGTGTTCAGAAGAGCAGGCCTGAAGGCCACAAAAGCATCTTCCCTAGGCCTGGTGGTAACCATGGAAACACTTCCAGGGCACCTGAGATGGGCTGGAAAAGAGGACCATGGGTCAGTGACCTTCTTGAGCAATGGCCCGGGAAGATTGTGGTCAGTGGCCTTATCTGGGATTATTTACACCTTCC
>VZRO01002018.1:244734-258468 GCA_013397915.1 Daphoenositta chrysoptera
AACAGGCTGATGCAATAGAAATGTATATAAAGAGAGTGTCTTACTTAGGCTTTTTGTGCCCTTGGCTCTGTGCCAAGGGTACCCAGCATCACCTGGATGCTGGAATCCTTTTGCTCTATCTTTTGTCCCTTATTGTTCTTCTTTATTAAAAACCTTTAAATTTAGCAGGAGACTGGACTTCGCTTTTAACACTGACCCGGGGATTTACAGGACGTGAACCACGCGCTGCTCAGCAATGCCCAACTCCATCTTTATCTCCTTGTGATTGTTTCAAATTGCAGTGCAGCACAGAGAGTGCAGCGGGATGACTAGAAAAGATCCAAAATCTGTATTATTATTATTTTATTATTATTATTATTCCTCTCTCATAAGAAAACTGTAATCACAACGAATTAAAATACACGAGGTAACGTTTTCCTCCTTGGAAGGGAAGTCAGATACTTCGATATTTCATGTGCACAGAATAATACTTTCATTTTAGCTCTTTCAGAACCCTGAAAATTTACACTCCTTGGCACTGGCTTCCCAACATGTAGGAGTTTAGGCTGCTGCATCATTTGGAAGCAGATTACTCTTTCACATAACATATTTTAAGATTAATAATTTCATAAGTTTCTGGGCATCCGTTCAGGAGAACAGCTCCTTGGAACAATGTCTGGTTTTATCAGGTTATTGCACAAAATCAGCATTGCATTCAGATACTGCTGTCTTGCAGTATCACCCTGAAGGATTTTATTCAGCTACTGAAGTGATACTACAAAATGAGCATGATTTTGTCACCGAGTGAATGCATGTGGAACCCAGCAGCAGAAAGGAGGAATTATGTGCAACGCTGGCAGGAAACAAAGGCTGGAACACAGCAGTGAAACAGTTCTGCAAAGTTCAGGAAAGGAAAATTGCATCATAAAGAAAATCGGGCTTAATAAATTACCAGTCCTGTGGGAATTGTCTTGTACTCTGAGAAGTAATTCTGGGTATTTCTCCTCATCAGGATGATGAATGGGCTGGTTCTGCCTAAGGGAGTGTGTTTAAGCACAAGGTAAGCACTAAAAATGAAAGCTCCGTGTTCCTGCAGCTGCCCTTTGTCGAATCGGCTTCTCTAAGGAAGAGGCAGAAATTAGGGTGGTTCCAAAGGAAGCTGGGCCAGGGAAATAAAGCAGCTTCATTTCGATCCATCAGAGAGACAGATTATCCCTGGAGAAGTGCCTGGCTTGTGCCAGATCATCTCAGCTACCTCAGGCACTTGATTGTGGATTCAAATTAGGAGCCAGGAGCTTTCCAGCTCTCCGGCCTCCTGCAGGACGTGTGAGAAAAGGCTGTGGCTTCTCACAAACCTCCCAGGCAGGGAGAGCCGGCTGTAAATCAGTGCCTGGCCGGCGTTAAATGAGTGATCCCTGCTCTGTGGCACAGGTGGCACCTGAGGGTCTGCCAGGTGCCAGCTTCTGCATCAGCACCTGGTTTTCACCTCCTTGGCTTCCTCTGGGCTGAGTCAGAGGCTGAAGGGTTTCAGCCCAGTATCTATTTTAAGTTGCTACACGTTGTTGGTTCCTCCCGAGAGGGACTGGGTATCGAGGCTGATATCACGGACACCTCCAGTGATCATCTGTGGGCAGCAGAGGAAAAATCCCGAGCCTGGACTGCAGCAAATGGATAAAGGCTGAGCAGTGCCCGGTTCCTGGGGGTAGATGACTCCGTTTCCCCTGATCCCATCTTTTTTTGGGATGTTCTCATGCTGCACTCCTGATATTATTTCTCTTTTTCAGTTTCTAGACTGTTCAACACTCTTGAGCTGGAAGAGAAATCACCTGCAGGTGCTGTGACCCTACAAACTCTGCTGAGAGTCCAGAGATCCGTTTGCAGCCATGGCAAGCCTGAATTTGGATTTAATTTTGTGTGTTTTCCCTGGATTTTTGCTCCAGCCAAAGCCCGGCTGTGGCACTGGGTGCTCTGAGCAGGAGAGGGAGCTTTCACTTTTGGATGTCACGTCCCTGGTTGTGATGGAGTCCTTTGGTTTTGTGAGTGTGTGGGGTTTGTTGCATTACAGAGCTTGTTTAGGGAGATAATCCACTTATCAGGCCAAGAACACCTTCTCTCCCTACCAGACAACAAATTAGTTCTTCTCTTTCTGAGGGAGATAAAAAGGGATATCCTAACCCAGAGGAACGGGGCCATGGCATGGGGCTGACAAGATCCGAAACAAAAGGAGAAGAAGGAAAAAGAAAAACGCATTTGTTGAAGAATGGCTGCAAAATCGGAGTGATTTACTGCAGCAGCTCATTCATCAGGGGAATTTGGCCTTGCCTCACTCTAATCTGAATTGAATCTAATTTAGATTCCAAGCAAGGGATGGGAATCCTTTCCTGAACCAAAACAAGCCTTGCCACCTCCTACCTTTTCATTACTCATTCCTTAATTTGTTTGGGTTTGTTATGTAGGACACTCAGGAAGAATAGCTTAAAGCTCTGTGTGCTGGGCTGGATCTGATGTTTTAATCTCTGCTTTGCTGCACATGGGGTTGGTTTTTGATTCAGTTTTGATGCAGGGTTGGTTACATGCCTCTGCCCGGGGCCCCCAGGAAGTGGGGTGTGAACATCTTCCTTTTTCTGAATTGCCTGGGGGAAGAAACTGCAGCCTTGGGCTCAGAGAGTTTCTGGTTTTCCATTAAAAATCAGCTCTGCTCGTGCAGAACCGTCAGGCAGAACCATCAGGCAGAGCCCTCCTGGAAGGAGGGACCGGAGGATGGTTCTCTTCCCCTCTGGGGTGTCCTGCCTGCTGACCTACTTTCAGTTCTTGCTTTATAAGTCAATAAACAGCAAAACTTGGCCTCCCAGTCCGTGCATGTCTGGGAATGGCATCATCCCTTCCCCAGGGCTGCCAGCACCTGCTCTGGGGCTCGGGCAGTGAACAGCCCTCATTCAGGACTCTCTGGCTGGTTAAAATGTGGTTTTTAAACAGGTTGTTCTGAGCCCGTTTGATGGGCAGAGATGAGATTTGAGCATTGATCTGGGCACTGATTCCAGCAGTAACCTGGAGCCTGCCAGGGCACTGCCTTGGAGCTTGTCCCAGACCACGGTGCTGCCTCCTAATTTTTGAATTCCGTGCCTGATTCTTTCCTTCTCTGTGTCTTCCCTCCCTCCTTTTGGGAAATTCATCCCGGTTCTGAGGCGTTTGCTTCCCTGGGAATGCTCTGCTGCCTGCAGGGATCTCCTGTGACCCTCCGTGGTCTGTCGGTGTCTCGGTGCCATAAATCCTGTCACACCTACAGGGATCATTCCCATTAGACTAATTTGTCTCCTGCTGAACAAAACCTTGGGCTGTGCAGGTCGTTAAACCCCAAGGATAAAGGGGTGGACTAATTCAGGACTTGAAAAAAAACCCTGCCTGCAAGCAGTGAGGGAGAAATGGGAAAAATGAGCAGCTCAACAAGGACGGTGAGAGCAGCTTGGACTTGGAGGGTATCAGGATGCTCCTGAATTCACTGGAAGAAAAAGCAAATTATCAATTTCCCTGCAGAGCTGGAGGTGTGGGAAGGGTAAAACATCCCCACTGGAGCAGAGCATGCAGGTTCTGTGTTTGAGATGTGGCTGGCAGAGGGGTTTCTGCCACCTCCCTGCCCTCTTTCAGAGCTCTGTGCCAGCTGCCTCCCGATGGAAAGAATTCCCAGTGAGGCTGGTGGGTGACAAGGCACAGCCAGCTGGTGGCAGCTGGGGAGCTTTTCTAATGCTGCTTCCTCCCCACTTCCAGCAGCTGCTCCAAAAGCAAGAACCTCCAGCACGTTGTGGATGGCTCTGAGCAAAGGCCGGGGAGCTTCGTTGGGGTGGCAGGAGGAAATTCCAGGTGGAAATTGCAGGTGGAAATCAAGGCTTGACCTCATTAGAGGCAGCAAAACAGCTCCTTTCCCAAGAAGCCTTTCTGGCTGCCGAGGTGGGTGCTGGGGTTTGCTGTTCCGTGCCTCCAGGCGCTTCTCGTGAGCAGGAATTTTGGCTTCTCCCACCGCCTGCTTTAGTCATGTCTCTCTCTCTCTCCTGCTTTTTTCCCTTCTGAAGTTTCCTCTCAGCAGCTGCTCAGCTCTTGGGTGCAGTTTGGCACATCCACTCTGGAGGCACTGCCATTTTATTACATTTGGAGCTGAGGGGAATTTGCATTTTGGTGTTCAGGGAGATTTTTCAGGAATTTAGAGCCACCTCACGAAATACAAGCTGGTGGAATGGAAACTGAATTATGTTTTTCAAATTCTTATTAATTATACTGGATAGAGGTGGAGAAGGATCCGCATAAATTATAATTTTTTTAAGAAAGTGCTTTTAAATCAGCTTTAAAACAGCTGGAGATAAGGAATTATGAACTGGCAATGTTCTGCAGCTGGGGAGCTTTTCTGCTCTGATGAATGGCAAGAACTTCCCATGGCTAAACCTGAGATCTGCTGGACCAGACAGGGCTGGGGTTTGGGTTGGACCCTTCCAAGTGAGCTGAGCTCTGTCATTTTCTGGGACAGAGCTTCCATGGGATCAGGAGATGCCACCACTGCCAGCGTGAGCAGATCCCTTTGGTGGAAATGTCAATACTTGGATCAAAACCAGGACAAGACAAGGAGGCAGCTCCTCCTCCCAGCTTTGTCCTGTGTGAACCTCCCGAGGCAGCAGTTTGGCTTTGAGACTAAAATAACCCACAGGAGGATCTGTACCCTGCTGGAAATGCTCCTGGCTGCAGGAGATCTTCCTAAAAATCCTCAGCCTGTGTTTGGAATCATGCCATGGATTCCCAGACTTGGGGTCAGCCTCGCTCCATTCAGTGCTGGGATTTCTTTCAGGCTGCCTGATGAGCATTTTTAGCTGGAAAACACCAAATTAGCAGGACATGGAATCAGCTTATAGAGAATTGTGGCTATTTGCATGTTCGATAACCTGCAAATCATGAAACGCAGCTGATTTGATGCCTCAAGAAGGAAAAATGCATGGGAAGAGGGCAAAAACCATAATGAAAGGTTGCCAGGAGGAAAGCTGATTTTAGTGCTGGAACCCAGTCAAGGAAGGACTCTCTGACGTTAAAAAAGACAAAAGTTTTCAGCACTTTAAAGCACTGAAGTGCTCCCTGCTGTGTGTTGGCTCCTGTCTGCTCCAGGAGGTGGGGAAGAGCCCGTAAAGCTCTGCCTAGAAAGGGAAATGAGGTGAGGAGGTTTTGCTGAGCAAGATGAATGCGGGAAGGGGAAAGACTGACATTGCTAAAGCACCCCGGCGTGGTCATGGGGCAGCAATGAAGGAATGGGGGTCACCGAGGGGGCGGAGGTGCCATAAACTGGTCATTACAGCAGGAAACGGGAGGTGCAGGGCCCTCACCCCAAGCCCGGGTTTAATGTGTGGCCTTGAGCAAATCGCCTCGCCTTGATTTACCCCTGTTCCCACTCTTCCTCCTGGGAGAGGGAGGGGTTTGACACCCCGCGGGTTCAGGACATAAAGGACTTTATTGTTTTATGGATGGATGCGCACCCAGCGCCCACAGGAGGTGCAGCATTGGCCCTCCTTGGCTGTGTTGCCTCCACGTTTCAAATTCAATATTTATACACCCCACAGGAGCTGGGAAAAGAAAATCATCCTTAATACTCTTAATACTTAATACTCTTTATTCCAGCTGAGGAGCTGTCTGGCATTTTAGAGGGGGCACATTTCTCTCTGAATTGAAATGAGCTTCCAGCTTTTCTCGAGGATGTGTGAAGTTTTATTGCTGCTGCCTCAGGAATGGCTTCACGCCTCTGCCTTCAGAGCGTGCACTAATGTGCTTTATTGCTCCAGCTCTCCCAGAAACAGCCAGCGCTGGAATTTATTTGTGTGTTGTTGCCCCGAGATGCTGGGAAAGGGTGGTGATATGTGAGAAAAAAGGCTTTTTGCAGAACGCCTCCTTTCTTGGGAAGTGCCTTTCCTCGGCTGAGTTGCATCAGGATGGGAGGGAGGAGGAGGAAGGACTTTTGTCCGGGGACAGGGAGTTGCCCTCCGTGCAGGAGATGAGAACCTGATCCCTGCCAGACAAACAGATCACATTTAGTGCTGCTGACCGAGCACGTCTGGCAGGGCTCTCCTTTGTAGTTCATTGCTTGGCTCTTTCTGTAAAGAAATTTCTGGTATAAAGCTTAGGTGTTTTATAGGAAAAGGTCGTATTTTCTCTCTCCCCCCAAAGGCTTTGTTCAAACAGTTCTGACAAAAAGAGCACACCCCACCATCCCTGAGGGTTCTGAGCTCTGCCTCCCCGCGTTGCTCTGCTGACCCTGCGCAGAAAATAATAGAAATAATATAATAGAAAATTGATAATAGAAAATATTTGGGGTTTTCCAATGCAAACCGTACTTCCAGAAATGTTTGTGATGGAGGATGATTTGCACTGCTTGAAGCAAGTCTGAATTAGGTGCTGTGGATGTGCTGTGAGCACCCCGAGTGCAGGGATGGTCAGAATTTGACAACCCCGTCCTGCTGGGGCTGCTGGCAGTGTGGGGCCATTGGGATGGGAACGGCTGTGCTGAGTGGGTCACACCTGGGACCTTCCACCTCCTTCCTGGGCATTTGTGGCCCTGTGGGTGCTCCCAAGACATCCCCTTGATATAAAAGGATTTATCAGCGTGAGTGTATTTCATTGTGTTCTCTCTCTGGCATCATCCTCCCTGTCAAAGCTCAGCTCCTATCACTGCCTGGTTGTGCCTGGACAAGGATCCTTCGGTGCTGAATCCACGCAAGCAGGGGAGAAAAAGAGATCAGAGCCCAAGTGGTTTCCATTTGATAATTCAAATGCGTGCGTTGGAATAAAGAAAACGTTACGAAAGTAGCAGATAAAATTTAATTCTCTCAGGAGAGCAAAAACAAAACCCGTTTTTCCCCCATTAATAGGAATTTGTGCTGATAATAACATCCTTCTGGGAGCACGGTGCTGACACCTGCGTTTCTCTGTGGGTGAGGACTGACCATCACAGTGTCCCTTTGTCCTGGAGCATCCCCAGCACCAGGAGGAAAAGCTTTTCCTTCTGTTTTCCCCAAGTACCACCCAAAAAGGTGCTTTTGGTGGGGTTAATTTTGGGGAAGAGCCGGCAATCACGGCTCCATTGGGGCCAGGAACGCTCCTGGGTTTGGTCCATCCCCCACACATCGCTGGCAGCCGGCACCGATTTTTAATCCTCGCCAAAACAGCGGCTTGAGCTGGATCCAGCTGCCCTTGGAGCAGCAGCCTCGGGGACCTCCAGGCAATTCCGCGAATCCTGGCTCTGCCCTGGGGATGCTCTGCCGGTGGAATCGAGTTATTCCCTGGCCTTCCCCAGAAATCCTTTCCTGCGGGAGGGAGAGGGGGAGCAGCAGCAGCGAGGAGAGGGCGGCACGTGGAGAGGAGCAGGGGTGGGATTGGATGCCAGGGCTCGGCCGGAGAGGAATTTCTGCATCCCTCTTGCTTTTATTGTGCCGTGGAAATGTAATCCTGAAGGTTGTCTGGAGATGATGCATCACTTAAGTCCTTTATGGCCAGATGCTTTCAGAATGTGTCAGAGCCGTTCTGTTGCAGACGTTTCTCGGCTTTGCCAAACCAAGAAGCTCCAATCTGTGGCCTGAAAGGGGACAATTTGCATTTGCTCACCACTTATTAATTACTGCAGCTGATTAGTTGCCATGTGACGCTTTAATGTAGATTTGCACCCCCAATTTGGGCTTTTTGGGGAAGAGAATTGGTGCATTTCTTTAGCGTTCCGCAGCAGCTGGAAAGGGAAAAGGTGCGATGCGCACACCTCAGCTGTTTGTAGGTCAATTACAGCGCGTTTTCCTAGAGAAGTGATGATTTCCAGCGGAAGATCTCAGTGGGTAAATCCTGGGATTCTGAAGGGCTGCACCGAGCCCGTAGCCCGGGGTTTGGGCAGCATCTCGGGGACGCTCCGGGGCGGATCACGGGCGGCAGCGACAGCAGCAGCGACAGCCGTCCCCTCCTCTTCCTCCCGCAGGAGCAGGAGGGCAGGGACACGGCTCCGAGGTGTCCCGGCGGCGCAGCGCTACCTGCCGGGAATGCGGGGATGTCCAGGATCGCCTCCCTCCGCCTGCGGCGGGGCGTGGATGTGCACACACACAAAAACACACTCAAAACCACAAAAACACACTCAAAAAACCCCCGCGTGTGCGCTCCTTCCCGTCCCCACAGCCCCACCCGGGCATTTCTCCATAAAATCTCTCCTTCCCTCCGGAAGGGCTCGGGATGAAAACCCGCGACGGCTCTAAATCGCTTTTTTTGGGTTTTTTTTTTCTAATTGTTTCTTTGTGTAATGGTAATAAAACGGCCGCTAAAATAAGCAAACTGCAGCAGAATACCTGTGCAAATACCCAGCGAGGAGGAGGTGCCTGCTTAGACACTGAAATGCCAGCAGGGAATTCCCTTTGGAAAATCGGTGTTTTGGGAAAAGAAAATGACATTTTACAGAGTCAAAGCTCTGGGTGGCTTCTGCTGTTTTACACAGCACCTTTAAATATGACCAGGGAGATGTTCCTCACTGACAGAAAACAAAAGAGCTTTCAATTCTGTTGTATTTAAGCTGGAAAACTGTTCCTTCCTTCTCCTTCCTTCTCTTTCCTTCTCCTTCCTTCTCCTTCCTTCTCCTTCCTTCTCCTTCCTTCTCCTTCCTTCTCCTCCTTCTCTTCTGTGGCGTCTAATTAATTACAAATCCTTTTAGATGAAGGATGCTGACAATGTGCTGCTAAGGGGAGGACAAAGCTGGAAACCCACAGATGGAGGGTGCTAAACACAGCCAAAACCCCAAAAGTTTCTGTTTCACAACGGGAGACTTGATTGTGCAAAGCAATAAGGGGCATCCAACCGAAAATCTCCGTTGCAAAGTCCTTAAGGGAATGATTTATGTCCATGTTTACCGACAGCTGGGAGGAGTTTCAGCTCGATTCACGTTTAAGGAAAAGCAGCAGCCAAGGTAAGACAGCAGCACTTGCTGAACAAGCTTTTCTCCACAAAAACGCAATCGTCACACGGAGCTAAAATAATTGATGCACTGTGTGTGTTTTACAAGCAGCGAGAATCCCGAAATTAAATGAGCAGGGGTGAATGAATACGTGTGGCAACCTGAGACGCTAATGGGTTTTTATCCAGTGCCGAGGTGAGGCCTAAAAGCAAATCTGTGCGAGTGCCACCTCCTTAGGCTGCGATGGGTAAAGCAGCCCTTCAGTCCCAGCACACAAAGCCCTCCCTACAAACAGGCACTGCTTGGTTTTCTTGGCAGCCAGGCCCAGAAAACCGAGCCCAAAAGCACCTGGAGCGACACCAGGATTTCCAGGATGTGTACAGTGACACTCCTCTAGAAATGGCCTGGATGAAAGGTTTGGGGGAGGAAAAAAGCAGTGTTTATTTAATTGCTGGCCACAAGGTGTTAGCACCGTGCAGGAATGTGCTCCGTGCTTGTCCAGCACACGGAGGGGGGATTTTCAGCCCAGCCTTCGGAGCGTGGCTGCCGTTCCAAGGAATCCCTGACCCTGCCAGGCCTCCGTGCGTGCGCAGGCTCTGCCTGGCTGAGGCTGCTCCTCGTTTGAAGGAAGCATTTCCCTGGCTCTGGAAGGCAGGGAATGCTCAGGGAATGCTCAGGGAATGCTCAGGGAATGCTCCCAGGCAGGGCAGGCTGCTCGCAGGGGCAGCCACTTCTTGCTCACAGAGGGGAGGGCTCGCTGAAATCCAGCCCTTCTCCTTCTTGGTCCTGATGGAAAAACAGCCCTGAGAGCCGAGGATAAACAGAGGAGGCTGGACACGCCTGGGTTTTCTCTGGGAGAGAAGGATGGCAAAGGGAGCGCGGCTCTTGGGCCCTCGGGGGAAGCAGAAGGGAGGGCAGGAAATCAAAAAGGAGCACGATCTAACGGAGAGAGGTCCTGCAGCGTGTGTGTGACAGGAAACACGGCGGCTGCTGGGATGGGGCAGAGTTTTCGGGAATGGTGGGGACACTCACGCTCTGTCACACTCCATGGGGAGGTAGATCTGGCCAAAAAAAAGGTGCAGCACAAATGCAGGCGGGTGTTTGTGTGGGGAGAGCAGGGCGGGCAGCAGAGGAGCTCTGGGCACCTGCACCCAAAGGCATTAACGAGGACCCTCCCTCTGGAATACTGGGTGGGAAGGGGCTGCAGATCGAGTCCTCAGCGTGGGATCTGTCCATCAGCTGGAAATGCAGCTGCAAAGGCCTGTGGAGAGCAAAGCTGGAGTTGTCTCTATTTGAGAACCCTCAGAGGATCCAGGTGCTGGCAGGTACGTGGGGAACGCGGTTTAGTGCGAAAAGAGAAACCTGAATGAGCCTTTCCAACCCCCCAGGCGCCCCGGGAAGGCAACCAGAGCAGCCCTCCCCTGCCTCGGATGTGTCACAGGGATGTTGGAGTGCGTGGGAAGGTGCCTCCATCTATTAAACCCAACATCTCTAACCCGGCACTCATCGCCCCGCAGGGCTCCTCCGCAATCCCTGCTCCTCTCATCCCGCCTGAGGCTGCTCGGGGCAGCAGCAGGGAGAAGCACCGAGGGCGTCTCTCCGTTTTGAGGCTGGGGGTGGCAGGGGGGGTGTGGGAGCCCTGGAGGGCTGGCCCCGCGCTCCGGGAGCTGCTGCTGCCGGCGGTGGCCGAGCTCTGGCCCCGGCAGCCGAGCTGATGCGATGGGGATGGCAGAGGGAGCTGCCAGCTCCGTGCCAGGGAGCCCGGACACGCAGGGCTCCGCTCCCACCGCCCTATCCCAGCCTCAGGGACCATGACAGTGAGGGATTAGTGGGGGCAGGGTGCTGAAATTATTTTTATCTCCTCGTCTTGTTGTGCCTGTGCACAAGTGCCAGCCTTTTCAGCCTTTTTTTTCTCTTTTTTTTCCTCCCGTGAAGCATTAACTGGGTGGGTTGCCATAGCAACCCCCGCATGATAAGTTGGGCTGCTTCTTGCAGAGATTTCTCCCTCAACAGTCAAGACTTCTCTCTCTCAACGTTGCAGCCCCTTCCCCATTTCCCCTGGAGTGCCAGTGCCCTCTGTGGTGCCCTAAAAGCCACCTCTGCCCTCACTGGAGGCACCGGGGCTGGGCCAGGGCACGGAGGAGCAGCTCCTGCATCATCCTGGCGTGGGATGGGGCTGGAGGAATCTCTGCTCCCCATCGCTTGTGCAGGGCTCAAAATCAAAGCAGGCTTGCAGTGACCACCCGTTCATCTGCAAGTTTTCCTGAAGAGGGCAGGGAGGTGTTTGTTCTTGTCCTGAACAGGCACGGGGTGACATGGGAGAGGTTCCCAGCTAAGCCCAGGTTGGAGCAAGAGTGAAATGATCTTATCCTTTCATTCAGTCTCTCTGAGCCAGCCCAGAGGAGTTTGCTTTGGAAACAAAACCCAGCACAAGCTGTGGCAGGTTAGGAAACTGGATGGAATACAGACAGGTATTTGTTCCAAATCATTTTGGATCTTGTCTGTGGTACACGAAGCAGGCTCGAGGTGAAGAGTCCCAGGTGAAGAATAAACTTATCCAGAGCTGGGGAAGAGGCTGTGACCTCCCTGACCTGCAACTTTTCATCTCCAAATCCACCCAAATCCAAGGCCAGTTTCACCTGAGGTTTTCTTCACCTCAGGGCCCCATTTCCCTGCTTTAAATAGAGCTACAACGCTGGTCTGGAGCGAAGTAATTGAGGTTGGTGCATGAGTGATTCTGAGGGAAAACTCATTACTTTTTCAGGATGCTTGTTTGCCACTGTAATTCGAATTGTTTGGCAGGCGGGTTCTGGAGCGCCTGGGGTTAGGGGAGAAAAGGCTTCTGTTTCTACCCGGGGAGCAGCAGGCAGGAGCAGACAGGGCTGGGGGTCAGTCAGTGGCTCTGATGGAGTCAGTGTGGTAGAGCTGCTGCTTCCTCTTAATCCTCTTGGCCCCTGCATCTCATCCGTGGCAGGGCTCTCCGTAATAGATGTAATTAGAGCAGCAGCAGCACAAACAGCGCGGCCCTGCTGATCCCTGCTCCGCGTTCTGGCAGAGCACCTGGCAGCCTGGGAATAGCTGTGATTCCCGTGGTGCTTGCTGGAACAGGTGGTTGTCAAAGGAGAGAGCCGGGGACGTTGTCCAGAAGCTTCTGTGCCCATAAAAACCCCACCCCCAGCACGGGATTGTTCCAGAAGCGTTAGGAGCAAATCCTTGTGGCTTAACCTGCCCTTCCCTTCGGGGTGGTGTGGTGATAACAAGGGGTAACGGGACAACAGGAATGGCTCCATGTCCTTCATGCTGCTCCGGGTATCACGTTTGCTGCTCTGTCTTCCCAGGGAGAAAAGTCAGATTTTAAGATGATGGACTTGTAAGGGGGTTTTTGGAATGGTGGTGCTGGCATCAGCAGCTCGCAAGCTGTTGGTCTCTCTGGTCACGCCTGGCTCCTGGAGGTGCATTAAATAGGGATTTTTTTTTGGTGGGCTGATGGAAGAGTGCACAGGTACCCAAAGAAGCCCGGCAGCAGAGGGGACAGCGAGGACAACCCGGCAGCCAGCGTGGGGCTTTGGTCAGTCGCTGCTGGAATTCCTCAGGCTGCAAAGGTTTCGGGAATCCCGGTCAGCCGCGGGCTGGAACGGGGCAGAGCAGCCTGTGCAGTCAGCACCGTGAGGCAGGACGAGGGCTCGGGAGGGTGTCCTGGGCTGGGAATTACTCGGAGCAGCCACCGGAGCCTGCGAAGGGCGGCGTGCAGGCAGCAGCTGCGTGTGGCCGCCGGCAGATGATGAACGCAGCCTGCCGACACAAACACAGTTAGGTGATGTCTGGGAAAAGGGCTGGCTTTGTTCTGAGCCTGCCTCACTCGAGCAGCGCAGGGAGCTGATCCCACGCGTGTGCCTTCAGCACCAAATCCCTGTGCCCACCCCCGGGAGGCCACGGAGCCGCGGCAGTGGCCACCACCAGCGGCGTGTGCCCAGCTGGGAGCCCGGGTACGGCTGAAGCTGATTTTTCTGCTGGCTGCAAACGTCTCTGGGTGGGTCTGGCCACCTGCCCGCGGAGCTTTGGCACTGCCAGTCGCTCCAGCGTCTCTCTCTGCGGGGCTGGCCAGGTTTAACTCGGTGGATTGTGCTGGGTGTGGAGCTGCAGGTGCTTTAAAGGGAGCACATGTAACAAACGCCTCATTTCCCTTCTCTGTCCACTGTGACCTTCAAAGCTGCAGAAGCCCTCCAGGGCACGGTGGCCCCCGTCCAAGGAGAGAAAGCCCAGCCTGCTGCTGGCATTAAATTCCCTGGAATCAGACAGGAACATGAGGCGAGAGGATTTCCCAGTATTTCCAACTGTGACCTTCAGAGCCGTGCAAATGTTAGTATTAAACTTATTAGCAGCAGAGGCCTTTCTGTGACCCCGCAGGGATAACTCCCCCCGTGTCCCCCCCGCCTTGGCTTTTTTTGGAGGCAGGACAGTGATGCTGATCTGTGGCGTTGACCCGTAGAGACACGACAAGGAGCGAGGGGTACAAATGGAAAGAGGGGAAATTCCGATTTCGGGAAGAAACGCTTTGCTGTGAGGGCGGTGACGGTGACCAGGGCGGCTGTGGCTGCTCCATCCCTGGACGTGCTCGAAGGTCGGATGTGGCTCGGTGGGAGTTGTCCCCGCACATGGCAGGGGGTGGGACCGGCTGAGCTTTAAGGTCCATTCCAACGCCCTAACACCCCACGGGTGTGTGACAGCGCCCGTGATCCGCCTCCAGCCGAGCTGGGCGCTGCCCGCGGGACCCCGCAGCCCCGGGCTGCCTGCGCTGAGCCGGGAGGAGC
>VZRO01002018.1:258615-287399 GCA_013397915.1 Daphoenositta chrysoptera
GAGCCCGCGGAGCCCCGGAACCCGCGGAGCCCGCGGAGCCCGCGGAGCCCCGGAACCCGCGGAGCCCCGGAACCCGCGGAGCCCCGGAACCCGCGGAGCTGTCCGCGCTCTCGGGCTCTGTCCGTGGTGCTGCCGCCCCCTCGGCCGAGCGCAGCCCCCGGACCGCGCCCGCCGCTCTCCCGGCATCCTGTTGCGCCGGGAGCGGGGAAGAGCATCCCCGCCCGGAGCCTGAGCGCCGGCCCGGCTCGGAAGAATGGCTGCGCTGGCGCGGCTGCTCTGCGCGGCCGCGCTCGCCCTGCTGCTCTGGGGTAGGTGCCGCCGGTCCCTCCCGCCTCCCCCAGCTCTCCGGGGCTTGCCGCTCGCACGGCGATGCTGGAAAAAAGGGAGAACGCTCCCTTCACGCCCGCCCTCCAAGTGGCTTTTTTGCTGCCGGGAGAAGGGAATCGCGCTCGGGCAGAGTTGGTGTGAGTGTGAGACCTCAGTGCCGAGCGGACTCGCGGCACAAAGCATGTGCTGGTCCCTCGCTGCCTGCTGTTGCTCTGGGGTTTGCAGGGTAATTTAACGCCGAGTTGCCTCGGGGGGTGTGCAGCCCATTAAGCGGTGCTTTAGTGCCGGTTTTCCGTGCAGTCTGTGTAAACTGGAGTTAATCAATCGATTGAACTGCAGTTTGATTCCTGCCGCGAGAAAAGGTTGGGTGGTTTTGCCACGTTTGGTGTGCGTGTGCCTTCAGCCCTGTGTGTGGGTGCCTGTGTGTGTGCACAGATCTCCTTTCTCAGACTAAAGCAGGATCCGGGAGCTTTTCCTTGTTTCTCCCTGAAAGCTGCTGCTGTCCGTGGAGCTGGTAGTACGGGAGAACTGGAACCAGGCTGCTTCCAGGAATAGTCCCGGGATAATACGTTGCTTGAGAGAGTGGGTTAATGGTGCCTCAGAGGCTGGGGAGGAGGGAGCAGCCAGCAAAGTCAGCGTCTGGGCTCTGGAGACAGCCTTGGACAGACAGCCCGGGATTGTTTAGCCCAGGGGACAAATGTCAGCAGGGATTTGCTCGGAGATGTCGTGCTGAAACGATCTCTTTCTGCTCCAGCGTGTGGCTTCACATGCAACCATTTCTGTCCTCTTTGCCAGAGCAGTATTTGAGAGTTGCCAGCGTTAGCACAGCTCTGATTGGAAGCGTTTTGAGCAGGAATGCCTGGGAAATCAATAACTCCTCCCGCTGCCAAATTCACTCCTGTCCGAGCCCCTTGGTTCCCAGTAGTGCCATGGAGCCCAGGGACGGGAAGGGTGCTGGACCCTCCCAGCTTCTGCTGAATTAAAGCATCCAGACCTTCCAGCTTAGCACAAAGCTGTTCCTCCACGCTGGAATTCTGGGCTGCCCCTCATCCCAGCCTGTAATTGCTGCTCTAACAGGAGCATGCCCAGCACGCATGGGAGGGAATGAACAATGCCTTTAAAGTGGCATTAATTACCAGGGAAAGATGAAAGTTGTGGCAAAGCAGATGCTGGGAGAGGTGAATCTGTGTGAAGTGATCACCCTCTGTTAATTATTATGAATTATTAATATCTCAGAGAGGGAAGCTTGGTAAAATCTGACATTTGAGACTTAATCTGTTATCAGGCAGTGCTAGTAATAAATCAAACCATTTTCCACTGGGAACTTTAATGCCAAGATGTGAATATCCGATGTTCTTCTAATTCTGTCCTAACGCTTCTTTCTCTGCTGCTCCTTCCCCCAGCTGGATTTTGCTCCTCGGTGTGTGTGGAAGTCCCGTCTGAGACAGAGGCTGTCCAAGGCACCGACATGAAGCTGCTCTGCATCTCCTGCATGAAGAGGGAAGAGGTGACGGCCAGCACGGTGGTGGAATGGTTCTACAGGCCCGAGGGGGGAAAGGATGAGCCTGTACGTGTGTCTGGCAACTGAGCCTTTTCCATTTTTTTCCTTGCTTATCCCATTTCCACGCCTGGGTACAGCGGGAACTCCTGGCAGGAAAATCTAGATTCAGTTCTTGAGTTCAAACATTCGGGTTGTAGATTCAGCAATGCCGATTTCCAGTCCCATTCCCTCCGTACCTCAAGCCCAGGATGTCAGATGTGACTGACACTTGGTACCCTTGTCTGATCAGTTCTGAGTCCCAAAGCTGTTCTTTGGGAGGTGAAATTGGCCTCCAATAAATCTGCAGGACAGGATTTCCTTCTTTTTGCCTCAGAGAAAGCAGAGTTATCCCGACTGTGGGAGGATCTCTGGGAGTTGCTTTGGCTCCCTGTCAGGAAAAGGTAAAATTGATTCTCAGAGTGAATCAAAATGGCAATTGGACAGACGAGGGGCAGCTGGAATTCAAGAGAGAATGGTGAAATGGAGAACAAGATAAAGGCTGAGCTCACATTTCTTTAGGTATTTTATCTGTGTCTGAAGCATTAAAGCAGTGGCTGTGATTGAGCAGGGCCAGGCAGGATGACAAATATTCTCCTTCCATCTGAGAAATGAAGGGACCAGGCTAAGGAATGAGATGGGAATTCACTTCCGGTGCCCTGGGTGATCCATTTGCCAGTGGCAACCCAAAGAACAGCAACCAAAGTGAGCTGGGGCGGGCAGGGCCGTGATGGGGACAGAATGTCACACTGTCACCTCTGTCCTGCAGCACTTCCATCTCAGATGAGTATCCCAAGGCTTCCCAAAAAGGGCTGTTTGCCTTCACTGGGTATTTCCTGTGGTTCTTTCCTCAGGTGATCTTACAGGCACTGACTGACAGTCACTTTGCTGGCCATGAAAACGACAGAATCCCAGTTTTCAGTTCCATGGCCGGTTTTTTGTGTCAGTGTCCACATGCGTCTGTCTTTTCCTGTCCCTCAGTTTTTCTCCCTCTCTGATGGAGGTATTAGCTTCCCGATAACTCATTTTCCTGTCTTTTGTGAAGTCACCTGATATTTTGAGGCAAAGGATGATGGAATATGAATAGCTGCTGTTACCAAGGGAGCTCGGAACATCCCTGAGCGTAGCTGGAGGGGGATGCTGTCCCTGGCTCCTGCCGTGGTGTTGGCCGAGGCAGCGATTAACCACAACGCCCTTTCCCATTTCACCACAGATCTACGAGTACAGGAAGACAAACCACGAATTTCCCAGCCGCTTCAGTGGCCGGATACAGTGGAATGGGAGCAAAGACATGCAGGACGTGTCCATCACTGTGCTAAACGTGACCCTGAACGATTCGGGCATCTACACCTGCAACATCACCCGCGAGTTCGAGTTCGAGATCCACCGGCCCCTCTTCCAGAGCTCCCGGCTGATCCACCTCACCGTGGTGGAGGAGGGTAGGCAGGGCTGCCAGAACGTGTTTTGTGCTGTCACCGGCCGTGGGTGTTGTCACTCGGGGATGGAGTTTGTCACTGCACCGCAGGAGAGGGCTCTGAGTTTGTCAGCGACAAACACGGGGCTCAGGAGGAAAAACCGTGGTGGGTGGAGGCTCTTTTCAGGCACAGGCTGGTTGTGTGTGACAGCACAATGAGCAGGGCACAGCTGGGCACAGCTGGCGGGCACCAGCAGAGGTTTCCAGCTCCTCCCGTGGCGGCTCGGGGATGTTACAGCAGCGCCTTTCCCAGGGAGCCACAGCATTTCCTTGCTGCCGCCCCCTCCCTCCTGGAACAACGACTCGTTCTCCATTTTGATACCAGTCTCCCGCTTCTCCTCCTTCCCTCTGGAGTGCTCCCCAGTCTTTCTGTTCCTCTTGGCGTTGCTGGATTCAGTGCTGAAATCCTGGCACGTTACCGAGCGGTGGGAATTCTGCTGCTCTCTTCAGAAAAGGATGGGAGCTTTCAGCCCTTTTGTGTGCCCTGTTCCCCTCCCTCTCCCCCACGAGCACCTCGGGGTTTTGATCCCTCACAAATCACAATAGAGCCGAGTGACACCGGCGAGTAGGACAGGGGGAGGAAACAGAGCGTGGGAGTGAGAGAGGTGAGCAACCTGTGAGTGAGAGAGGTGAGCAACCCCTGAGGATGTGCGGGTGGCACAGACAGGGCTGTGCATCTCAGATCCCGCTGGAGACGTGCTGGGATCCCTGCCTGTTGCAGGTGATGCCTCGAGAGGCTCCCTAGAAACAGAGACTGGGCAGGAATAAGGGAATAAAGGTGGGTATTTATTGGAAAGGCCTTCAAAGGGGCACCCTGGGGAGCCAAGGGCTCCAAGCTGGACCCCAAGCTGGACCCNCTTTGGGCCTGCACAGCCTGGGTGTCCTTGGAGAGCAGCCCCAGAGAGGTTTGTGATGAGCAGAGAGCTGAAGGCAGCAGGGTGCAGAAACTCCAGAGTTACACACTGGGCACTACAGGATTGGAAAATATCAGAGTTAAACCTGAGGCATCACAGGTCCCTCTCTTTAGCCCCCTCACAGCCTAAAGGCACCGGGAGATCCCTGGCAAGGAGGGTTAGGAAGGGTGACACGAGGGTGGAAAGCATCCGTGGAGCTACATGGAAATGATGTGGGGTTATTTAATTATTTCCTTTTATCAACAGCTGGAGAAGACTTCACCTCTGTCATCTCAGAAATCATGATGTATATTCTGCTGGTCTTCCTCACGCTGTGGCTGCTGATTGAAATGGTCTATTGCTACAGGAAGGTCTCCAAGGCAGAGGAGGCTGCCCAGGAAAACGCGTAAGTGTGGAACCCCTGGAGATGAGATCTGACCTGCAAGAGCTCTTCACGCGTCCCAGAGCAGCCTGCAGGAACAGTGAATTTGCTATGGCACGGTCTGGTTGGTGTTTGCTCTGCCCGAAGCCCTGGCAGTGTTTAGGAACACCACGAAGGTGCCCCTTGCACCTCACACCAGGGAGGGAGAGAACGGTGTCCAGGGTGGCCCGGTTTGGACCGTGTGGAGATGCTCTCCTGCAAGGTCTGGTTTCATCCTGGCCCATTCCCATCTTTAGAGCACTCTTTGTACGTAGGAGGAAGGATGGGTGTGTAGGATTTTGGATCAGGGAAGACTCAGTGCTTGCTCCTGCCTATGCCAAGGAGTTTCCTACCGTGAGCATCTACAGGTGACATTTGTTACCTCAGAGGTGCTGCCAGGCGTTCAGCAAAGGTGAGTTTACCCAAACTGGGGTTTACACTCTGTGCTTTCCTCCTTCCCTCCAACTACAGGACAGACTATCTTGCGATTCCGTCAGAAAACAAGGAAAACTGTGCTGTGCCCGTGGAGGAGTAGCAGAGAGGAGTCAGCAGAGCGAACGGCACCAAGGTGGGTGATGAGGAAAAGGTCACTGCTTGTGTCTGCCCACCCCTCAGCCTCCCTGTGGTGGGGCTGGAGACTCCTGGAGCTCCTCTGGAGCTTCCCTGGTGACCCTGGAAGCAATACAGGTGTCTTTAGGTGTGGGGTGCACTTGTATTGCACGAACCCCCAAACTAACACAGGCCATGGTGTGTTTCTGCCTCCTTTGCCATTGCTGTGGACTTGGGAATCTTCATTTCCCCTGCACAAGGGCAGCTGTGCCCGTGAGGACTGCCAGGGCTCTGTCTCCAAAGGAAACATCTCCTAGGAAGGAGTTTGCGTGCTAAAGATCAAAATCTGCGTCTTTTACTCTCTCGTCCACCTCCCGTCAGTTCCTGTGCTGACTCTGCTCCAGCCAGCTCCAAGAGGAATTGTCTCCCTTGCAGGGGCTCTGAGGATGGAAGGACCACGCCATGCCAGCCAGGTTTGAGGGGGAGCTCTGCGCCGCCGGGAGGAACACGGGGAAGTGTAAATTCTCCTCCATCTGCCTCGGACTCTGTACAGCCCTGACTTTGGTCCCACGGCCCCATCCCGAGTGCCAGCCCGCGTGCTGAAGGACTCCTCTGTGGAAGCACACCGGGCAAATGGCACAGGGGTGTGGGCAGCACGGCTCCTTCCCGAGTTTCACTTCCATCATCACCTTTGTAAATGTTCCCTGTCACTTCTCAGCTGCTCTCACCACCACCTTGATTTGCTAATTACGCTGCTCCTCCATTGCAGGGGTCACGGGTATGTCTGGCAGGCTGCTCTGAGCTGCAGGACTGCCAATGAGCTTCTCCTGGGGGTTGTTCCACCACATGCTGTGGCCCAAGCAGTTTTACTGGTGTTAAAACAGGAATAATTTAATTAATTCCTGAAGTCACTCTGGATTTTGGGCTGTCTGTGCACAAGCAGAGTAGGGTGAGGACTGCAATGCACTGGAAATGTGTAGGAGGAAGGACAGGTCCCTGTGCCATGCTCACACTTTCTTCTGGAGGGAACTGAGAACCCAGATCCTGAAGCATTCCTGCTCTGGAAGGCAGGATGGTGTGAGTATGAGAATCCCGTGCCCCTCTCATTTATCAAGTGTCAAAACCCTCAGCTCTTTCCACCCGCCTGGCACAGCAGGTTTGCTCCTGGAGGACACGGCAGCAGGAGGGACCTGCAGAGCTCCGTCCTGCAACAGCAGCAGGACAGGGTGTGGCATCCACCTTTTCCTGGGAAACCCCCGAGAGGAATGCAGCCTCGTGCTGGTAGGCAGGAGAAATAAACAGCATGCAAAACCCTCGCAGGATGGCAGCTGAGTAAAATGGTTGTGGTTTTTCCAACTGTGACAGTTCTCCGGTGCTGTAGCAGCACCATCTAGAGGGACAGACAGAAAACATCCACCTTCCCCAGTTAATCCTAATTCTCTCTTGTGGTAATTAATCACCAGTATAAATAGTCTGGATTCATCCTAAATAATCCCCTGCTGCCCAGGAATCACCCTGGAAACTCCGTCTTTCCTATGCAAACTTACCTTTTCTGAGGGTTAAGCAGAGTAAAAATTATTTTCTGTGCTTCAGTGTAGATCAGTTGAGCTGGCATTGGAAGGGGGGAAAAGGCAGAAAGGTTGGCCAGGGTGGAATTGTGCAGTAGCCAGTGGGGGGGAAGGTCTGGGTTTGTTGTGTGGCAGAGGCTGTGACATCCCTGCTGCAATGGAGCCTGTGCTGCTTTGCCCGAGCTGACAAATTCTGCTCCCCTGACCGCTTGTAAGTAGTTCCAAAGTGCTCCCGACTCCAGGCATGCTCCCCACCCCCGGAACCCCCTCTGCTTTGTTCTGCTGCTTTTTATGTGTTTGCTAAAATCATGGAAATTACCCCACTTGTAAGTCAGGCCCAGGCCAGATTTCCAACTGGCACTTGTTCAAAATCCCTTTTTTTAGAGTGGGTGTCAACTTTAGTAAACTACTCCAGTGCAGTGTTGGTAGTAGGATTGCTCCCAAATCCACAGCCAAGCCTGGCAAGGGGAGCACATTTCCCAGACAAAGCACACTCGTAGTCTGGGCACCGGTTCCCAAAAACCCAATATCCAAAAGGGATATCCAAAAGAATATCCAAGCAGCTCCTCTTTGAATTCAGCTGGATGTCATCTTTTTCCCTATCCCAGTTTGCCTGGCAGAATCCTGAACTCAACAGAGGAGGGACTGGGTTGTAACTCTGGAGTTTCCAGCACTGGCCACGGCATTGAGCCCATGGTGATTTTTAGGACACCTCTCTCCCACTTCAGCTCTGCTCCTCAGTCCCTGTGAACCACGGATACCCCTCTGGTGTCACACTGTTCAGTCAAAAAAGGACTGAACCCAAGAACTTCTTGAGAGCTACCTCAGGTGGTAAAGAAGGGCCGTCCCCTTGTCCTGCTCCTCCCCGTATCCCACAGGCATCTCCTGCAGATGCTCTTTTTTTGGACAAATCTTTCACTTTTCCACTCCCTGCAGACAGAGGTGACCATGGCCACATGGTGTTCCAAGCAGCAGGAAACGGGGTGCAAACTTTTGCTCAAGAATCTCGCAGGGCAAAATGAATAATAATTAAAAAATCAGTGATTTTTTTCAAGACCTGGAAGAGATGCTCCTGGAAAGACTCTGTGTGTGTGTTTGGAATGGGAGAGGAGACTCCGGAACAGGCGGGATAATAAAAAGAACAAAGAGCCACGCTGGTTGTTGGATAGATTTTTTAATTGATACCGTACTTCCATGGTACTAACTACTTACACGGGGTTTGGCTGCAGAGCCTGTACAATTCCAGCACGAACAATTCCAGTATCGTTTTTTTAACCGCGGGGTTTTATTTTTTTTTCACTTTTGCGCACAGCGCAAAGTTTCTGACGGTCGGGACAACTCCTAAAACAAACCCCCAGTCCTTCCCCCAGCCACCCCAGAGTCCCCCGGGCCGCCAGCCCCCCGCTCCCCGGGCTCTGGAGGGGATTCCAGGAGGGAAGTTCGTGCCCGTGGGCGTTGTGGGACCCGTCCTGTGCGGTGCTGAGAGAGGAGAGCCTCGCTCACGGGCACAGAACTGCGGGATCCGGGCGGGGAGAACGCGCCCCAGGGTTTTAGCAGCTTTCTCCAGCCCTGGAGCACGCGGTGGGCGCTGGAATCCCGCGGGAATGGTGATGTCCCAGAGGTGCCAGGGCCAGCAGGCCGCTGGGGGGAGGTTGTAACGCGGCCACTGCTCTGCTGCTCGTCCCTCCCTCCGCGTCCAGCCCGGAGCCGGGGCAGTGCTTCCATCCCCGCTCTCCAAGGAGCATTTCCCGGGAGCTGGGATCGTGGGGATGGGGATGAGTGCGTGGCACAGGCTCCACCTCTCTGCTGGATGGATGAAGCTGTGACAGCCGCGCTCCCAAGCGCTGATTCCGCCAGGGACGTGGCTCCAGAGCCTGAGCTGCACGTCGGGGTTTATTCCCTACCTACTCTCAGAGCTGGGGTGGGGGAAGGTGGCCTTTAACGTTAGCAATGGAATTGGCCTAAATGAGTGAGGTAACAGAAACGGCCGGAGGAGGAACCTCCCCGAGCCATGTGCAAATATAATTCCTTCAGCAGAAGGAAGTCCTTTTCCCTACTGAAAAAAAAAAAAAACAACCAACAAAAAAAAATAAACCACATTCACTTGAAGAGCACACAGACTGCGGGAGGGGAAGGCAGGCAGGGACAGCACCAGGTCAGACCATCTGTGACACAGGGAATGATTGTCCAGCAGTGGAGGTGGGAGGGGAGAGGGAGAAGCCATAGCAAGCACTGCAAAACGTGTGGGAGGGGAGAGGAGGGCAGGGCATGCCACGGGTCCATGCCAAGAGAAGCCCATGCTTCTGCCCAGGTCAGGGAATGGCCTCAGCCAGCAGCCGCCCAAAACACGAGGAGATTATTTGGCCAGTGTGCACATCTAGAAAAAGAGAGGTTTTATGGCACGGAGAGACTCGTGCTGGAGACTGCAAAGCGCAGAGATCAGAGCGTGGCCGCTGGGGAACGGGCTGGAACATCAGCAGAGGAGCCACACTGGCACAGTGGCACTGCCAGCCTCGGCTCCAGGGTCTGTTCCGAGCTGTGCCCCAAGCAAGCCCCTGCCAGGTGTTTTAAGAGGTGCTGAGACCACACAGACCGAGGCAGAGCCCAGGTGGCCGTGCCAGGGATCGTGCCCGTGGCAGCCTGGCAGAGGGGCTGGGGGAGAGCCCCTCGGAGCCGGGCAGGCAGCGCAGAAAGCACCGACCTGCCAGGACCTGGGGGGGCAGAGCTGCCTCCCCGGAGCCGGGCACTGCTGCTGGCAACAGGGATGTTGAGACTGATTCTCTGCGTCATGTGGAACCAGAAATTCCACTGTAGATCAGGAGAGTTTGGTTCTGTGCTCGTCGGGAGGAGCAGGTGGTGCCTGGCAGCGCTCCTGGGCAGAAGAGCTGCTGCAGCACACACAGAGCACATCCCAAAGGTCTCCTCCCAAGCACCCACACCGAAAGTGTCTCCTGCCGCTCTCTGGGAAGGAAACTCCCACCTTCTTGCATAAAGGTAAGGAAAAGCTCCTATGTGGCTGCCAGGACAGTGCTGAGGAGCCACGGAGGCTGGAAGGTCTGTCCTTATCTACAGCCAGTGCAGCTGCTGAAGCTGTCTGATAAGGACGTGGGTTGGCATTCCAGGATCAGCATTCCTAGAGGGGATCTCCCACTACCTGAAGCTGTTTCAGAGGCAGTTTTGTGCCTTCAGGGCTCCCAATCCAGCAAAGCCTTGTGCTTTGAAACCTTTCCTCTTCCAGTCCAGGGCCATATTACTAAAGACCTTTCCTGTCCCTAAGGTTTCTCTAAGATCAGAAGCATCCAAGAAGGGTCTCGTGTGAGAGGAATGAAGGACTTGTCTTTACAAACCAGCTGGGGGCCTGCTGGTGGATAAAACCAGCACTGCGAGATAAGAGACAACGGGAAGGATTCCACTGGTTGATGAATGGAAAGAAAGAGATTTGTCTCTTCAAGCAAACCAAAGGTCTGCTGATAAATGAAATTAGATATTGAGAGATGAAAGAAACAATGGGAAGGAACCATAAATTCCACAAGAACGAAGTTAAAAGTAATAAAAGCGGGGAGAGGGTTTATACATTAGAAGGAAGCCTTAGGGGTTCTGGGAAGTCTGTACCTCTCAAGTACCTCAGCCTATGAGAGGGAAATGCAGCCAGGAAATCAGGATAAAAAAGGAGGCTGCGTCCTCCAAAAATTTGAGAGACCCCAGGGAAATGCCCCATGACCTCTCCCTTTATTCGAATAAAGTAATGGGACTCCTCTGTCTCCTTTTTGGACATAAACCTCTGGTGTTTGTGGATTAATGTTCCTGACAGGTGTCACCCAGCAGTCAGAGCTGGGTGTAAATGCAGAACAGGCAGCTCGGGGGAGACTGAAGTCATGGGCCTTTCTTCTCTTCTCCCACAGGACTTGAGGGAGCCAGGGAGGATTTGTACAGAAGTTAGGATAAGTTAGTATGAGTTAACAGCAAAATTTTCTGACTGGAGAGTGCCTGAAGTGCAGAGCACCCAAAAAGCTCATTATCCTGTTAATCCACAGCCAGCTCCTCTCCTTCCCACTGCAGGTGCCCTTCTATCCTCCATTTTCCCACATCTTCTCTCTGGAATGTGCAGGCCCAGCAGTGCCCCTGCCTTGGGCAGCTCAGCACCTGGAATAACCTGGATCACCACCTGGAATAACCTGGTTTTTGGTCCTTCAGGGACTTTACAGGCAGGTGCTGCTCTAAATCCCTGTGGTATCTGCTTTGGGAATGCCTGGTTGCACAGCAGCTTTCCAGGACTCAAATCCACTCATCCCAGCTGCCAGAACTGCTCTAAAATAAGCCCTGGGTGTGTGTATTGATCAGAGGTGAGGTTGCACCAAGATAAGATCGGTGAGGATGTCACAACCTGGCGGATCAGAGCCTCCTGCTCCCCCTTCTCCCTCCTCCCAATAGGAAGCATCTTCCTTGGCAGGAATTAGGCTACGAGCTGTTGGCATTATTTTGCATGCTTGGCTGGAGAAATGCCTTTTAAAAAAAGAAAAATCCCTGGTTTTGTCGCTGTTCAGACCCTGCAAATCAAACCCCAGCAGACGTGCAGGTGGAAGGGTCAGGCTGGGAGGGGGAATGCACCTGCTGGGACAAGAACCCAGTGGAATTTCTGGCACAGGTGAGCAAGGGAGAAGCGAAACCCTGATGGTGGAAGCCAAGCCTGGCCGTGAGTGCTGAGGGAGGCACCACCCTCTGTAACATTACTCAGGCCTCCCAGTCCTAAAAAGTGTTACTGATCCCTCCAGGAAATGTAATCCAAAATTGTCTCCGGCCCCAGAAGGGATTAACCTGTCAGCTGGGACCGAGCAGGGGCAGCTGATTCCTATCCCAGCTCTCCAGAGGAGTGAAACACTCCCAGGTTTTGTTTAAACCCTCACCGTTAGTGCCTTAAAGCCCTTGCTTTTCCCCTTTTTTATTACTACTGTGGGAGATTAAGAGGCAATAAAGGATTGTGAACCCCATCCGTTGGGGTTTAAGGAGTCATCTTTTCGTTTGACTTTTCTCAAAGAATTTTTCCCCATACACGCCCCCAGCAGCAATGTGTTGCTAAGATACGTTAATTACTGGATGCTTAAGAAAGACAAAAGACCTGACCACAGGGGGAGGAGCCCAGCTGGCTGCCTTCTTTCCACCTGGGCTTTTCTGGGGAGGGCAGAGATTTCCGCCAGATTCAGACCGGATAAAAGGGGTGAGGTGCAGCGTCCAGGAAAAAGAGAGGGCTGCCCTAAGATCGTCACCTGGGCAGTTCCAAGACAGATCTTTTCTATGAAAGGAAAAAGTACGGCTTCAAGAAGAGCTGATCCTATTCGCACGCGGCTACCTCCTATTCCATGTTTTCTTTGTCAGATTAACCCAAGGCCGTTTCTTGTAACCATTTCTTGTAACCGTTTCTTGTAACCGTTTCTTGTAACCATTTCTTGTAACCGTTTCTTGTAACCGTTTCTTGTAACCATTTCTTGTAACCATTTCTTGTAACCATTTCTTGTAACCATGTCCTGTAACCATTTCTGCAGGATGCATGCCAATAAAACTTTTTCTTTCGAGTTTTTTGCGGGGTTTGTTGATGTTTTTTTAAATTTCGGAGCGCCCCTGCAGCCGCGGGAACCATGCCGAGCAGAGCCCCTCCTGGCGGCCGGGAGCGGAACTGCAGCGAGGGCACGGCCCGAGAGCAGCGCTGGGCTCTGCTCTGGGGGATGTTTGTCCGCCTAACTTCACATATCTATTCATTTAGTAAAGAACTGTTGTTCCTATCTCCCCACATCTTTGCCTGAAAGCCCCCTTAATTTCAAAATCATCATAATTAGGAGGGAAGGGGATTGTGTTTTCCGTTCTAAGGGAGGCTCCTGCCTTCCTCAGCAGACAGCTGTCTTTCAAACCAAGACACCATCCAACTCCAAGCCAGACTGGCTGCCAAGTGGGAAAAAGGAATAACTGGAAAAATCAAAACCCTCAGGCCTCAAAGAGAAACCTCCCTCAGCTTGAAGGACACTGCAGCACCGAGTTCTGGTTGGTGCCCCAGCCTTGTGCTCCTAATGAAGGATTTCACATTGCTGAGTGTCAGGATCGGTGTGAAACAGGTTAAAAACCCAGTTTAATGTGCAGGTAGAACAAATGTTAGTGTTGAGATTGCTACAGCTGCCTGGCCTGACATTAATTTAACAGAGCTTGTGCAGTTCTGTCCCTGGGCCCAGCCTGAGGGGACATCCCGAGCCTGCAGCTGGAAATCCGCACAGGAGAAAGGATGCAGGATGAGAAAAAGGGTTCCTTGCCTCCCTGACAAAGAGGGTGTGACATTGGTGAGCAACCCGTGCTGATCAGCAGCACTGATCTGTGACCCTGCCTGATTCCTTTTTCCATCCAGCCACGTCCAAACCCCTCCCAGCCGGGTGGAGGAGCCTCCACGTGCCGGGTTCCCCTTTCACAGTGCCCTTTCTCTTTCCTGGCACGGGCAGGGTGAATCCCAGGGCTTCCTCTGTCTCGTCCTGCTCGGTGCTCGAAATTAAATTCTAGAAGAGGGAAATTCCAGCAGCAGGGGTATTTTGTGTGCTTAGTAATTGTGGGAGTGACAAACGGGGGGAAGGGGACTCTGGGACAGTCTGGCAAGTCACAGTGGGGAAAACGAGCCACAGAAAGCCCTTCCCAGGCCCTAGCACCTCAATTTCATTGCACAGCAGCCATTTCAGCAGCCTCCCTGGAAAAAAGTCAGGGAGCAGTACAGTAGTCAGCAGCATTAAATTAAATAAATAGTCATAAATACACATTACTCTGGTTTTCCCCGAGTGGACCTTGCTTTCACAGTCTGAAATGTCTTTTTGATAACCTGGCTCCATCCATGCTCCTGCAAATGTGAGTCTTGTGTGGGGCATGTGTTTAGCACTCAGTCTCGGAGATTGCAGGGAAATCAGGAGGTTCTTCCTGCATCCATTGCCTTCCCCTAATTGCAAAGCAGGAGTTTGAGAGGGTTTTCCTCAGACTGCACTGGGGACATTCTGTGGCACAGAACGGTGTGAGACCAACTGTTCACCCCGCTGCTCCCATTTCCAAACTGGGAATGTGCAGCTGCCTCCCTCCTGCCAGTCAGAAGGTGGAAAAATCCCAGGGTTGGACACAGAGGGCCTCACATTCCCCTCATCCACCTGGCTGGGTGATGCCAAAGCATTTATTCAACACTCCAAGAAGCAGCCTGCACCCCCACCAGTCCCCGTGGAGTTTGTGCACTGCACAGCCCAGCCAGGCTGCCCCTCTTCCTCATCTGGCTGCTAATGGAGTCTGGAATTATCCCCAGAACAACAGAAAATGCACACTGGCTTTTTTGGAGTGCAGCTCTAGCGCCTGGCTGACTCTCAGGGCTTCAGCACCCGGCTGATGGCAGAGAGCCCTCAGGTGCCTCCCACCCAGCTCTGTCCTGCCACCCTCTGATGGTCCCTTCTGCCTTTCCCCTCTTGGCCCCTGTGACCCTTCCTGACCTCTCCTGGATTTCTGGAGGCCTCGTTGCTCTACAGATGCAGTCACGTAAATATCCACAGTGATGGCTGTTGCTGCATAGATGCAATTATGTGAATTTATCCCAGGCAAGGAAAGGAAGCTGTTGTCTTTCCCCCCGTTTTCCCACAGATTTTACAAGACAAGGGCTGGGTGAACAAACAGGAGAGAGATTTGCCGAGCTGGGTAGGTGGAGTGGTTGCAAACCAACCCTAATTTTGGTTTTCTGTTTTAGATTTGGGTCCCCCCACCGTGGTGATTCCAGCACCGATGCAGACCTGCAGCACAGGGGTGGCTCAGGAACAGGGGCTCAAGCACAGAGAAAGCAGAGGACAGGTGAAGGGGACACTGTCACAGCTGTGGCTCTCCTCCTCCCACACACCCTGGGGGCAGACACTCCTCTCCCACACCCCCCTCGCCCTCCCTGCAGCATCCAGGACAGCAAATCAGTGTTTGTGGAGGGACTGCAGCTCGGCCACGCTCTGTGCTCTGCCCTCTGAGCCGGGCTGGCCGCCCTGACTGCAAACTGCTGCTGCCAGGAGGGGCTGCCAGGGGGTCTCCCCTCCACAGACCCACAGCAGCGCCCCCTCCTCTCCAAAGCAGCTTTGCAAGGGGTTGACTGCGACTTTCCGAACCTCTGTGCCCTGAAGGCAGCGAGGTGCTGGAGCTGACAGTGTCCCCTTGAGAGAGAAACAGAGTGAACAGGGACCTGCACCTGCAGCAGGAGATGGGGACGGGGCGGGGGCACTCACGCTGATGCTTCCCTTTGAGACAACAAAAACAAACGGACAGACAGACAGCCAGGAATATTACAGAGGAGCAGTGCACGGGCCCAGGGAGCAGGGCTGGGCACGGCCCTAAGCACACCTCAGTGCTNCTGTATATATATATATATATTTATATATATATTTATATATCCTATTTACACATATTGCACACCGTCCTCTGGCCTCCTGCATTCCTGCCTGTCAATGGAAACGTTTCCGTTTCTCCTCTGGATCTGACCCGAAGTCCCGGGACCCGATGCCATTCTGGAGATTTATTAGTGAATCCTTCATCTGCAAGACAAGAGATTTCTCCACTGTGGTGCCGCCCTAGAGGAGAGAACTTGGGGATTTCCTTTTTCCCTGTAAAGTATCGATGCCAAAATTGTGGGTTTGGGAGCGGGGATGTACAAATGGGGTCTGGGATTGGGGGTACCATTCTGCAAGAAAAGGGGTGAGCAGAGCACAGGGAGTTCTCTCTCCTTAGGAGAGAGCTGCTCTCATTCAGGGACTTAGGAGGAAGCAGCTCTCCCTTTTGGACTGTGTTCTCAGCAGCCCCCTGTGCTTTTTAAGGAGCACACCCCGAAATTCCTGGCTTTGTGCTCTGGGACTGTGCCCCCTTCCTCCCTGAAAGCTACATGTAAATCCAGGGTTAAGATAAAACTGGTTTGCTCTCCAAACTGGGATGACAGACTGGATACAAGATGTGCCAGCACAAGATTTTTGGCTCTGTAGGGTTCTCTCCTTGACGTGCACGGACCCCTCTGATGGGAGAGAAAAGCTGTGGCACCCTGTGAGAGCCCTTGTGGCACCCACCACCTCCAGGAGATGGATCTAAAGGAGCTGGCACACCTGAGGGACCGTGGTGGAAGCAGGAAATGCTGAAGGATGGGGAGCAGGAGGACAGGGTGGCCCCCTGGCCACAGCCCTGCCCGGAGCCGTGCAGCCTCACCTGGTCCAGAAGCATCACCGAGGATTTGATGATCTCGCGCCATTTCTGCAGCTCTGAGTCGTGGTACTTCTGCTGGGACTCCAGCAGCTGGGCCCATTCTGTCTGAGACTGGGGTAACCTGCCAGGAAACACAGGCAAGAGTCAAAAAATCACGTAATTCGTACAGAGATTTCCCTTTATTGTGAGGAAGAGCTGCACTGGCTCTTTCCCATGGCAGGTATCAAAGCCCTTCCCTTCAGGACCATTTAAACCCCCAGAACAGAACGGAGGGGAGTGGAACCAGGAAAGATGGAAGCATTCCAGCTGCTTGGATGGCTTCAGATGCTTCCCCAGCAATCGTGGCTGCAACACAAAAATCACCCGTGTGGAGCCACCCACAGCATTCCAGCACTCGCACATCCCACTGTGCAAACAGGACATGAGTTCTGTGTTAAATACTGTTGTAGTAGGGTAAATAAACACCAGAAGCACCAGAGAAAGATAAAATCACCTAAAGTGTCCATAATCACTAAAAGTATCTATCTGTGGGGAAGTAGCAGGGCTGTTATGGGGAAGATAATAATTCCCGTTCCTAATGAGGGAAAATGACACAAATATAGCAAAAAATTCTAACACAATGGTAGCACATGGCTATGAATGCCTAAAGTCAAACCCAGTGTAGCAAGGGAACAACTGGGACTCCAAAAAAGGGACACAAGGGGACAGAAACACCTCAACAAAGTGGATTCAGGATGTTCTCAGCCTCTAAAAATAGACCAGAGACCATTCAGGCAGGACACCCTGCTGATATCTAGACCCACCCCTTCCAAAACACAAACATAACAGTGTTAAATTCTAAATTCTCCCCTGAGCACAAAGGGATCATTCTAAGATGCTGCTTTCCACACAGAGGGAAGTTTGGGCACCAGAGGAGGGGAAGTGACCACCTTGGCCCAAAATTGCTCAACATTTATTCACAGAGCATCCCCTGTTCCATGGGATGCTGGGAAGAAGCAGAGTGGCCTCAACTCTGCTCTTCAGACGCAGTGGAAATGCTCACAGCCCTTCAGCTTCACCTGTTTTACACAAAAATGAGAGCCCAGAGCTCTGGTGTGCTGGGAAAGCCTCTGCCAGCCAGGAGGAAGAAGGAAAGCCCCAGCAGGTGTGGCCGTACCTCTCCTGCAGCCTCAGGCCCTGCCACGCCGTGAGCGTCTGCGTGGTGTATTCCAACATCCAGAGCTTGTAGAACAGCATCATGTTGAGAATGACCAGCAGCACCAGACTGCAAAGGAAGCAAACAGCCAGCTCAGGGGCATTTCACAGCTCACTGCTTGCCAGGAACACCTGGGACAACACCCAGGGCTTTGGGAAGGTGTCTGAGGTCCAGTCCATGCTGTGAGTGGGGATTTAATCTGAGTGAGCACCCAAAACTTCACCTCGTGGAAGGAATGTGTGAGGACAGACAGACAGAGAGACGGGGATGGCAGCTCAGACAGAACAGGCTGGGTGAGTGGGTGTGCTGAATGCAGAGAGAGGGAGGGAAATGGGAGAGTAAAGAGGTAAAAAAAGAGAGAGACAGTACCTGAAACAGATCCTAATGGGAGCAGGGAAGAGAAAAGACGGAGTAGCTGCAGGTTAGAAACGGACTGACACAAACTGGGCTGAGAGCAGGAGGCTCAGACAGTGCAGGAGGGACAGGGGCAGGAAGAAGGAGCAGAGGGAAGAGAGGCAGGAAGGACAGACAGGATCCGTGTGCCTGCACTGGAGGTGAAGTTCCCTGAGCCCAGCGGAGCTCCTGGGGACAGCAGGTGGCCGTGCAGGCACTGTGTGACACACACACACACACACAAACTCAAACTCCAACTCCCAGCCTCCCCCACTCCCACCCCTGGCACCGGGAATACACCCCAGCCGTGCCCTGCTCCTCTCACCCCCCACCACACACGGGCATTTCCACTCCTCCCCAGGAACAGATTCCAAAGCGCCAGGCTGGTGCCTGCCTCTGCACAGTGCAGCTATTTTCCTGGAAGAATGGCCCACTATGACCAGTTCAGTCAGGCGGATGGCAACTGGCCAGAGGAATATTCTGGAAACATCTCAGAGGGCTCTGTGAGCCAAGTGGAGCCGTCAGGAGACGTTGGCACAAAGCTTTTGTACCTTTTTGCTGTGTTCTCTTCATGACAGTGCCTTGCACCACCTCGTTTGTCACTGGCTGGGTGCTGCTGCAGAGCTCTGTGTCCCCTCTGGGACCAGCAAACACTGACAGGAGCTCAGCTGGAGCTGTAATTTCAGTCCCTAAATCCCAGCTTCTCCCCACCTCTCTAAAAGCTGCATGGAGCTTTAGGAAAAGCTGAGCCCAAGTCAGAAAAGCCTGGATCACTGCTTTAGACTGTTCTGCTCCACAGCACCTGCCCAGCAAGGACTGCAGCACTAAATGAAGCCTGCTGTCAGCCCACGGGTGGAGGAACAGTAAATACTCTGAATTTAGGCATTAAACTGAGCCACAGGGATGCGAGGGGCCCATTCCCAGCTCACTTGGAGCACACATCCCAGTCCAAGACTCCCAGTTCCAAAAGGTGTGCTGGGAAAGACACCAAACCAAACAGTTCCTGCTGCTGAGCTAATGAAATCACAGCAACCTCTCGTGCTCCAGGTGGTTCTTTACTTATTGTGCAGAAATCCTCTCCAAAGGGTCCAGCTGCTTTCTGACTGTGCCTCTCACCAAAATCACTGCCCACGACCAGACATGAAAAGCTTTTGCCAGACCAGACACTGGTCAGACTCCTCACAGACACTGAGCCCTGCTGTGGTGGCCCAGTGACTCCCAGAGAGCTTTGCACAGTCATTGTCCATGACAGCAGCTCATTTGTCAGCAATTAAATCACTTTAAATTACCCCACACACATTTTCTATATGCCATTGAAAATCTCTAAACCGTGTCCCTGAAATATAGAATGAAAAATAAAACCCTTGTACTTGCTGGATTTCTTCTCTTGCAGGTATTGACTCCTCTCTCCTTGCACAGCTGCCTCTGTCCTGGTTGTCACTGTGATTGTCACTGTCCCAGCCAGGTCCCAGACCTGCCTCAGGACTCCCAGAGCAGCTCTGCAAAGCCCACGTTTGGCTAAAACAAGGGCAAAACCGAGGGGAAAGGAGAGAAGGGAGCCCAGAACTCCAGGAACACAGACAAACCAAGGATGTTTAAGGCTGACTGGGAAGGAGAGCAGAAAAAACCCATGACTTACACAAAGCTGATGACAAGGAGCAGCTTGGAGACACTCTGCAGGTGGAAGCCACTGGGGCTCTCCTCAGGGATGTGCCGTGTCTGAGTGGAACCTGAGGAGAGGAGGTGCATTTGGGATGGGAAATAAGTGAGAAAGGGGAGATCAGTAGCTAACTCATGTAAGCACAGTTAACTATTAGGAGACAGCAAATGTTGATTCCGACAGCAAATGTTAATTACAAAACCTAAGAAGCCGGATTTGCCCTAATCTTGTCAAGATAGAGGGGACAAGGATCATCTCAGAAACCGCTGAATCATTCCCCAAAGGATCACACATGCCCCGGGGAGAAAGGTGAAAAGTGCATTGTGAGGAAGACTACCAGCCTTCATCAGAAAGAGCCCCGAGGAAGAGGAGAAGCCTTCCTCAGTGCGACCACCAGGACACACAGCACATGTGTGACACCTATGCTAATGGTATTAATGACTCCCGAGAAATAATTTGTATAACCACGCCTGTCCCAAGGAATGTGATGAATATTCATGATTTAACCCATGATATTGTGTTGTAGGAAGTGCTGGGATGTTTGTGTGCTCAGAGGAGAGATCCCCCCACACATCTGGTACCGGATAAAGCAAATTCCCACTGCTCTGACTCTGCCTCTGAAGGGTCTCCTGGCCCAGTTTGGGGTGAATCATAGGGAAGGGCAACCCCAGATCCTCTACCCGCCCCTCCACCTCACCCAAACAACCCCAACGCATCCTCCCCTCGCCTCTTCCCCTTCACCCTCCGCGACAAAGCCCCCGTTTGTCCCCGTCCCCAAGGCTGGGGGCTCTGCAGCTGCTCACCTGCCACGTGCTTGATTCGATGGGCAACCTCCTCGTCCGTGGGGGTGGTGACAGGGCTGAGCACCTCCTCCAGGTGTGGCACCCGCAGGTGGGCGTGGGCGCGCTTCCGCCGCCGCACCGTGGATTGCTTGCTCACCTTCTCTTTGGGGGATTGTCTGTGCACCTCGGCCAGGTACGTGCTCTCTGTTTTGGTCAGCTCGCTCTCTGCAGCACCAAGGGAGAGCCTTAGGAGGTGTGGCTTTGCAGAGGGAGAGGTTTAACCCCTCTGCTGGGCCAGAGAAGTTGGCAGAGTTCGGGAGATTTGTGCTCCGCATTCCTCACACTTTCTGCCAAACCTTCACCCCACCCTGCCTGACAGAGAGTGAGGGGTGATGCCCTGATCTGATGCCCTGATCCATTCCAGCAGGAATTCATTCCAGCTGTGCTAGCCCCTTTTATAAGCCACCCCAAGGCTGGATCATGCTGGATCATGCTTTCCCTGCCCACTCCCAGGGAAGCACAAGTGCCGCTGTCGTCGCCACTCTTACCCAAGTGACGGAAATAATCTTCCAGGCCGCTCCAAAAATTCTTCTCAATGAAGGATTTCACCAGCCCCCAAGGCTGCTTCCTGTAGCGTAATTCTGTGGAAACCCTGTGAGGGGACAAAGGACAGTCATTCCCCTGGTTGTGCTTCCTGGGGGTGACATCAATTCACAGCCTTTGTCAGTGTAAATACAGGAAATAATCATGCACACTGTTATTTCTGGAATGGCCTCAGCCCCTCATGTTTCCAGAGGAGAAGCACTGCTGGAAAAGCCCTTCCAAAGGCAGGAAGAGCCTCTCCCAAGGGTACTCCACGGCCATTTGGCAGACATTTGGATTATCATTTTTGAAGTCACACAGAGTCACACGGATATAGCTTTTCCCCATACCCAATTCCTCTGCTTCTCCCCCCCAACACAGTCCCAGGAAGCTCATCCTGTAGCTTATCACAGTCTGCATGTGATAACAGGCTCTGCAAACCCCTGCATCCAAGAAAGAGGCAAGAAAAACCTGCAAATCCTCTCCCTGGTGCAGCTGGAACTCCTCTGCACCTCATCTTTGCTCGATGTCACCCCAGCAGGTGAAAACCCTGCCCCTACTCCTTGTGACAAGAATGTTCCAGCAACAGGACAAAGAAATAACCCCCTCAGCCCCTCCTACCACACCCAAAGAGCAAAACTCCCTCCCAAAGGTGCCTTTTGCTCATCGTTCACCCCCCCAGGAGAGGTACCTGAGTCGGCTTTTGTTCCTGGCAACACGAGTCAACGTGTAGCGGTTAATGGTGTAGAAATAATCGTGGTAGGGGACGTCGTGAGTTAGCACCTCTGCATCTATGACATAGCACTCGCTCTCCTGGCTGGCTTTGTACATCGTCTGCAGGAAAAACAGCGTGCAGGGCAGCTCTGAGCGGGGTCAGGACACGGCTCTGGGGGACTGGCACCTGCAGCAGCGCTTTGCAAACAGCAGACACCCCCACGCCCCAGCCCTGCAGCCCTGCTGTGAACAGCTCGCCCTGAAGGGAGGGCAGAGGAAACCAAGGGTTTCACCCCGAGGCTTCCCGTGGACACATTTTGAAAGGGGCATCCAGTTCCAGCAGTTCAGGCCCCAGGGTGCTGTAACAGAGGTGTTCCACACGGTGCCATGTGGGCACCACCTTCCCAGGGGTGACCTCTCTTTTGGTATCTTGTCAAGGACCCACCTCAGCTAAAACCAGAAGTTTTAGCATAAATTCTAGCTAATAAAGTTTCTAGCATAAATTATGCTGTGATTCTAAACACCATGAAAACACACCAATTTCTTCTTTTAAGTGCCTTAACTCTGTGTGCTTTTCCCTTTGCTCCAGAGCAAACCTCACCCAGAGGACAGACGGACAATGCACAGATCCCTGGACAAAACATGGTTTTTCCTGCAGACTATTCCCACTTAGCTCTGCAGTGAGGACACATGGGATGTGCCTTGGTGGTTGAGCCCAAACCCAGAATTAAATAAGCCATGTCCTTGTTTGTGTGAGATTGCGCTGTTCCCTTTGCTCATCCCTTTGCTCTCCCCTTTCCTTGCTGTTCCTTTTGCTCATCCCTTTGCTCTCCCCTTTCCTTTCTGTTCCCTTTGCTCATCCCTTTGCTCTCCTCTTTCCTTTCTGTTCCCTGCACACTTTCCTTCTCTCCAGCATCTTTCCTCCCACCCTCACAAGCTACACCTTGCTGCTGGGATCCTCCATTCTCTGAAATGTGATGCTCAGACCCCCCTTCCCGGCTCCCTCTCAGCAATCCCTAAAGCTCACTCTCAGTATTTACCCCTGGCCATTTGAACACAGCTCTGGACATGCAAAGAGGGTTTTCCTCCCTCTCCAGTTGCAGGCCCTGCTTGATACAGCCAGCCTCCCAGTGGAGGCTCCTCCACTGGCTCCTCCACTGGCTCCTCCCAGTGCATTGCAGGTGCTCCCCTTTTCACCTTTCTAAACATTCATTGTCCTCATCATCATAACAAATCCAGAACTCTCTGTGGAGCTGTGAGAAGGACTGGCCCGGCAGTACCTGACTTCCTTGAGAAATATCTGCTGGGCTGACCACAGCTCAAAAAACACCGGTTTGGGTGAGGAAAACAGCTGGTAAAATGTGCTGCCCTGTTCACAAACTCATCTGCTTTTGCTGGGAAATTTGTGGTGCTTTCCTTGCAACCCAGTGCAAGATTAACTATTCATGGCTGCAGCAAGTTGAATCAAGGGAAAGTGTCCAGGAAAATGGACAGGTAAAACATGCTCAGGAGAAGAAAACATCTCTCAGAGCAGTTTCTAGCAAGATACCAGCCCCGCTCCCCTTTCCCTTACCTGGGTCTCAGTGACTGTGGCAGTTTTGGGGGCCAGAGGGTTGGTGAGGGTGATGGTGTACAGGATCACTCTGGTCTGATTGCCATTCTCCTCCTTCTTCCAGGGGTGAAAGATAATATCTGAGAGGACAAAACAATATTCCAGTCAAGTAATTGGAGAGGGATCTGTGGCCAGTCCCCTGGGGAAAGGCATAACCATATAACTGAGCTGGGGATGGCTCTTCCTTCCCCTCGGAGAGCCTGGCTGCTCCAGAGCTCAACTGAGTGTGAAACAAAGGGCTCCTGTGCTAAATGGGAATATCTTCCCCTCTTTCAAGTGCAGGGAAAGGGGGAGAGGCTGGGGATTTCGCTCCTTCAGCAAACCTACAGTCACAGGGAAAGGAGGACTACAGCATGCCAAGGGATTCTCTCTGCAGCTCCGTCCGTGCCAGGGTCAGGGTGGAGCTGGAAGAGCTTTTCCCTCACACTGTTAAGCCTTGAACAGAGGATCAGGCCTTAGGTGATGATAAAAACCAAGAAAATCTGCTTTTTCCATAAAAAAGCCATTCTAGCTGCTACAAAATGAAACCAGATGAACACACAGATTCTGCTTTTGATTACCACCAGCACGGACCACGCTGTCCCAAAATCCACTCAGAACCTCACCCAACCAGGTAAAATTCCCCCTCCAGGGCAGAGCCCTTCCCCTGCAGCCCCTGCAGGAGCTGCAGCAGCAGAGCTCACCCGAGAAGCGGCGCTGCTCCATGAAGTCCCTCTGGAACTGGGAGTCGGTGAAGAGCAGGTCGTAGAGCTTGTCCACGCTGAAGTTGAACACCTCGTTCACGTACTGCCGCCCGTTCAGGTCCTCGTAAAAGGCCTGGACCTCCCCTGGGGGCAAAGAGACCCTCAAGGTCCAGCCACGACCCCCCAGGACCATGGAGAATGTGCCTCCACAGCAGCAGGACCTCGGTATTTCAGAAGGAACCCAAAGGAGGGACTTCTAAACCTTTTCTTGCCCTGACCCCAGACAGGGGGATTAATTACGGTTTATTTTAGGACATCCTAAAATTTTTAGGCACATTCACTTCCTGCAGCTCACAAAGGGAATTCTGTGCTTCTTCAGAATTCTCAGAGTCCAGAAAAAGGATTTCAGTAGCTGCCAGTCGATTCCCTCATGGGAAAGGATGGGATAAGGCTGGAAATACCCACATGGAAGGGTTTGTCCCCACGTACCTTCATCGTGGGTGTCTGAGGAGTCACTGAGCTCCGTGGGAATGTCTTCGTTGTCATTGAAGTCCAGGGAGGGGGAGTTCACAGGGCCAATGATGTCGATCTTCTCTCCCATGATGTTGGCAATGCCAAGGTCTTTCTCCACAGGACTCTCTGCCACGGCCTCCTCCTCCTCTGGGAGCACTCCATCGAACTGCAGCAAGCACAGGGCACAACAAGGGCAAGATCAGCACCTGGGAATGGGGTTTATTTCAAAATTCCTCACATTTGTGAGCCAGTTTCTGAATATTTGGCCTTGATGCACCTGGAAATTAAATACAGAGAGGAGGAAGGTTGCCATACGGTGTTTGTAACTCCTCCTCTCAAAAAAATCAGTGTTCAGGCTTTGGACACCCCAAGGTTTTTGCTCAGATTTTTGCACAATATTGTCCAATACTGGTTTTGCTCCTGAACAAGCTAAAAGAACCAGAGGTGATACCTACACAAGGTCTGCTCTGCCATAATGCCAGGAGGGCACACACTCTTCTCCAGGGAACAACTGAAGGCAGGGAAGAATTTATAACCCTTTTATGTCCAGGACTTTTCATCCAGAAGTACAGAAAGGAAAATGCAGTTGCTGCTGAGAGTCCCAGTGACAACATCACTGGCCAGGGACTGAAGTCAGCAGCAGTGGAAAGGAGCTGGAGGATGAACAAACCTCATACGATCCAGGGGGTGCTGGATGCCAGGGAAAAGGAATTCCTGCTGCCAGGGGAGGGAGAAAACTCACCGAGGCTGGGGCTTCGCTGCTGCCTGTGGAGGTCAGGGTGCTGGCAGTGACAGATTTCTTTGGCAGCTGAGGGCTGGCTTCTGGCTTGGCCTCCATGCTGCTCTTGGAGGAGCTGTCGTTGACTTCATTCTCCTCCACGGGGATTTCCTCGCAGTAGCTGGGACGCCACAGAGAACACAGGTTTTTATGGTTACCCCTCTCACAACAGCTACAGCTGCACACACAGAGCAAGTGAGAATGTTGCTATGAAGTTTCCAGGCTGTCCAGAAGCAGGAATGGCTCAGTGCAGGGGAGAGCAAGCCCCAGTTTTTTGGGTGTTTATACAGGGACTGGCAAGCATCAGCATTTTCTGGCCATGTAACCCTGCCCGGCCTTGTGACTGGGATGCTTTGGCATTTCTAGAATTGCTCAGCTGGCTCAGCAGGCATTCCAGTCCCTCCCAGCTTCCACGAGGAAATGCTACACTTCCAGCTTCCTGGGCATCACCCATTTCAGAGCAAACACTTGGCCAGACCCAGGATCTCTCAGGACAAGCAGCTCTTTGAGGCATGCAGCACACCCTGCTCTCCCGGGGCCGCCTCTCCTCCCTCCCAGCAGAGCTCACTGCTCCCCACTCACCCCATGGTGTTGAAGTCATCATCAGGAGGCACATAGTCTTCATCATCGCTGGTCAGGCCCAGCTCGTTCCCATAACACTGGTGGACAAAGTGCCAGAGCTCCTTTGGACACAGAGGCTGAAACGGGATAGAAAACATCACATATTTGCACCCAAGAATGCCAAAATACAGTGAAGGTTTGGAGTTACCAAGAGGAGGACACTCCTTGCCCCGAAAGGAGAAGTGAGAGACTCTGATACCGAGGGGTGAGAGCCTTTCTGTGGGCTCAGCTCTGTGAAATTCCATTTTATGGAGTTTATTTTGTTAATCTCTGGCCTAGAGGCTGCCCCCATCGAGCACCAACAGGTCCTGTCACCAATAATCCTCCACCATCGGCCCAGGTTCTGCCCCAAAATCTGACACTGTTATTTTTCCATGCCACAATCTCCTGTTACCTAAAAACATCAGAAAGCTGCACCCAGAGCAGCACAAGAATGAGATTTCCCACTAAACAATGCTGGAATGTAATAATGAAAGAACTAAAAACCTGCATTTCCTCTTCTGCTGTGGCTCCATTTAATGTCTGCTGCTCCACCAAACCCCAACACCTTACGAGTTTTTTTCCCCTTCAACTTTGTTTAAATTAAAGCTGCCTAAAGAATCCCAGCTGCAGGAAAAATGGTCTAAAACAGCATCGAAGAAAAACATTTCCTGCTGCAGTTTGGAATCAAAAGGAGTTTGTGTCACCAGACACCCCTGTGAAAAGTATATACTGCAGATGAGAAGAGAAAATGAATTATCCAGACCATTGAAAATAGCCCAGATTTTAGGGATGCAGGTCAGTGATCACCACATGACGGTGACATGAGGCTCTGAAAAACGGGGCAGGAAAACTTGTGATTTAAAGGTGTGATACAGGGATGAAAGGGGATTTTCACCCATGAGAAACTTATGACCAGCGACAAAGATTTCTCAGTAATGAGGGGAAACAAATCCAGTGAACTTTTTCTGAGTTGCTGGATCAAATTTCTTCCCATAGTAACTGCATGGGATAAGGCAGGAATTTTTTCATCTAGCTGCCCAAAGCAGCGACCAAAAGCATGGGAAAAAAGCCTCTAATGAGGAACTTTTATCCAGAAAAATGTCTGACTGTTCCACCTCCTTCCCACACACATTAACTCACATCCATGTCTTATCAGGAAAATTGGACTCGGTTCTTTCTCCCCCTCTCCTGCCAGCCACGGATCCCACATTTGGAAAAAGAGCTCTGGAAGTGCTTCCTGTCTTTATCCCTGTCTCAGCTCCCTTTTGGCCTCACCTTGAGACCAAGGGCACTGAATTTCACTGGGAACTTCAAAAAGCTGCTCAGGTTACAGCCCGTGGAACAGCACAGGCTGCCCAAGGCAAGGTGATCCTTTCTCCTCCTAAATCCTACCCCGATTTTTGGGACAGGGTATTCCTGGTGCCTCATTCCTCCAGCGTGGCCTGAACTCCAGCCAGGACATCCCGAAATGCTGGGAGCACTGGAACATCAGGCTTGCTGCTGCAGGAGGTCAGAAATACCCCACACACTGTGGAACAGATACTCAGATCAAATATAGGATTTCCAGGGCCTCTGGCACAGCAGGAGCAGGTTTATTTTAAAACCCAACCCACGGAGCCCTTACCCAGTGAACCCTGCACCCACCTCTGCTCTCACTCGGATTTGGGATGCCCTGAACACTCGTTTTCTGTCCTGTCTGGATCTCCACACTTCCAGAGCACAGACTGACTGGGAGCTCTGCCTGCACTGTGAGTTATTCCTGCTGCTTTTTGAACTGCTTTCCTGAGGGCTGCTCCGCTGTGGAGTTACAGGCTGCCGAAAAATTCCCTCCTGAGTCCCTGATTCCACTCCTCAGCAGAGGCAGAGTGGCACCTACTGTGTGTGTAGAGCATGGAATTCCCTGCAAAAAGAGGGAATTGCATCTGCAGTCAGGAGCCTGCTCTGCCTGAGCGCTGTGTTTGCTGTCCCTCCGTGGTTTTTCAGACGGATGAGAAGCTCCTGCCACATCCATCACCTCCCTCCCAGCCCAGCCCAGCTCTGAGGTTGTCTCTCTGTACCTTGTCGAGCAGAGCATTCTGCCAGAGTCTGAACATCATCATGTACGTCCTGTCTCGAGCCCCAAAGGAAGTAAAAAAGTGCTGGATGGGCAGAGAGGGAGAGAAAAGTCAGTTCGGAAAAAGCCAAAAAACAGGGGAAGAACACAACAAGCCTGTTTGGGGTCACTGTCCAGCTGGACTGAGCCATCCCCACAGCACAGAGCGAAGCTCATGGAGAGGCCAGTGCCTCTCAGCCAGGGAGGGAGCCCCGAAACAGCTCTGTTAGAGATGTGCTGCTGTGAAACCTGCACGCTTTACCTGGCCCCACACCCGAGCTCCAGCCTCAGCCCAGCCCAGCACAAGCCCTGCCCTTTCCCCTGGGTATTCCCCCAGTTTGGAAAACCCCCCCAGCACACTCTAACCCCCCTGCCAGCCCCACAGGGCTGCCCCCAGCAGTGTGGGATGTACCTTTTCAGTGTCAGTGCAAACTTGGATGGCATTGGGAATGAGCCGTGCTGTCTTTTCCTTGGTCATGGAGCAGATGTCCTTCAAGCGAACTGTCAGCTGCACCAGGGAGGGAAAAACCCCAGGAAAGGGAGAAACTGGTGAGAAAAGCAACAGGAGAGCCCTTCCAGAGCAAAGCTGAGCACAAAGCCCAGCTTTAGGGCAGCAGAGGGAGAGCCCTACCAGCGTCTCCCAGCGGAAGATGTTGCTGTAGAAGCAGATCCAGTTCTCGGAGAGGTAGAGGCGGCCCTGCAGGAGAATGTCTCGTTGGAGAGCACATGAGTAATCTGTGGGAGACAGCAGTGGTCAGTGAGGAGCTCAAAAACCCGAGGAGGGACAGCCTAAAGGTGAGGATGAGCAGCAGCATCGAGAGGAGAAGCCACTCAACACAGCAAGGCAAAGGCAGCTGCTGCTGTGGCCGCTGGGCTGTTCCCTCCCAAGGGCACGTCACAGACAATCTCTCTCCCTGAGTGATCAGCTGGCCACTCTGCAGCATCCCCTGTGCTGTTTCCAGATTTAATCTGTCTTCTCCCCTCTGCCTCCCGGTGTCACTGCGCATTTCTCCCCCAGTTTAAGCATCCCGAACCATTTCCAGCCCTCTGCCAGGCCGGGCAGCGTGAGGGGATCACCAGTGGTGTAAGACACAGGAGCAGATGCCATGCACCAGGCATCTCACCAGCTGCGAGGTGAGGTTTGGGAAGGGCAGATATGTGTGAGCAGTGTTATAAATACATATTA
>VZRO01002019.1:0-187774 GCA_013397915.1 Daphoenositta chrysoptera
CTCCTCTTCTCTGAGTAGAATCCAAAAACTTGTAACTTTGTTTCGATTTCTTCTTAAATATGTCACCCCAGAGGGGTTACTAACCTCTCTCATTAGCCCAGCCATGGCCAGCAGCATGTCCATCTTCAGAGCCATCAGCCCTTGGTTCTTCCGGACATGGTGGAAGCTTCCAGCAGCTTCTCACAGGAGCTGTCTTTGTGGCCCCCCTGCTGCCTAAAACCAGGCCGTTCCAAACCAATACAGACACAAAACACCCGCTGTCATCCAGCCCCCGCCGCCACCACTCCCCGTATCCTCCCTGGGGCCGGCGGCGGGCTGCTCCCCGCAGAAGCTGCGGGGGAGAGGAGGGACAGCGTGCCCAGAGCTGTGCTTGTCACCTCCCTGTGCATTAGGGCAGCTCAGCTCCATGTGCTTTCCTGAAATAGTCAAACCGGTCCCCTGCTGCACAGGGTCTAGGGTTGATGGCGTTTCTTCATCTTTAACATTAGGTTTGTGTGCCATTGATGTGCAGTTGACATCACAATATGAAGCTCTTATTTCTCTGCCTTGAGAAGAAACTCTCTGAGGTGCAGGTGCTGTAGTGTTGTGTCAGTAAGCAGCACATGGAAACTTGTGTGTTTAAAGCTAGTGTCGAAATTCCAGTCTGGGTTCCGGGGTTAGCTTAAATGCCAAGTGCCCCAGCATGGTTTGCGTGAGGAGGGCAGCTTTCCATCAGGTGCAGTGACCAAACTTAACAAATTTTGTCAACCGTGTGCAGCAGTTTCGAATTTGCACTGCGTGTGCTGCAACCTTTCTGCCTCAGCTTCGCAACTGCAAGTTTTTCAGAAGCCCCCACGCTGCGCTGCTTAGTGCAGGGCTCTAAAATTGTCACCTTCATGTAACACTTCTAAGATGATAATCTACGAGAAATTTGGAGGCTGAGAGCCCACCCAGTAATCCACTGCCTGCAGGATTTGGTGACTACTGGGAGAGGGTGTTCTTGGCTTCGTCTTACCACCAGAAGAATTGTTGGGAAGTGGTAGTGGAAGTACCATCTGCAGGAAGCAGTCGGGCTCCCTTTAGTGGGAGAGCAGCCACACAGCCTCTTCTGTGAAAGCAGCCGGGTCGCAGAGGACAGATCCCAGAGATCCGTGTCCGTGTGCTCGGCTGGAGCTGTGCCTCATTCCCGCAGCACTCGCTGCTGGAGCAGCTCTCAGGAGCACTCCGGCTCCTGTGGACTGACTGCCCACCAGGAGAGCCCTGGAGGCAGGAACTGACGGCTCTCTGCCCTTCTCTGCTAATGACAGGGAGAAAATTTCCGTCCGTTTGTTCTAATTCCTTCAAGATGGTTGGGATTTTGATTGGCTTCGGTAAATACTTGGAAATATTTCCTTAAGTTGAAAATCAGCTTTCTTGGTGAAATGGAGCCAGCGGTGAACAAATTTGTTCTACAAAATGAAAATGTGCTGGCTCTGAACAAGAAGAAAAATCCCGACAGTTATCATGATTTAGTGTGAAACAGGTGTGAAATTTATTTCACAAAGAGCTGGTGAAGGTTTTAATTGTGTACATTTGGGTTTTTTTAGGGCATAGGTTGAGGTTGGTGTATAGTTTCCCTTTGTTCTGCTTTTGTTGGTTTTATTAGTTTAAAAATACAACGCAGTGAGTAAACCAGAGAATACTTCTTCCTGCATTGTGAAGTGCAGTCATGCATAATATATACAGAACCAGTTTATTTTAAGCTTTTGTTACTCAGTAGTAATCCAGGAAACTGTGTGAGAATATTAAAGTGATATTTAAAACAGGAGTGCTTTTCAAATGTGATCTGAGACTTTTGATTTGACCGGGGGGGGGGGAAGGGTGGAATAGCTACTGCAAATAGTGACATAACTCTTTTTTTTTCCCCTTTCCTTTTTTTTTTCTTTATCCCCTTCCCTAATTAAGTTTAGTCATTAAATATATATGATTCTGAGCTGGTTTTATACATGTGAGTACTAGTAGTTCCCCTGCAGTCCCTGGAGCTATTCCAGTTTATAAGTCTCAGTGCTTACAGTACTAGGGGATTGTCTTGTTTTACATATCCTTTCCTATATTTGGTTTTATCAGATAGATGTAGTAAAGCATTTTGAATTATTAATGTTTCTGGGACTTTGGGGAGCAATTACTATTAAGAAAGATATTAAACTTTGTTATGGTTTCAAATGAGCAAGGAAAAACAGAGAAAATAAGACATTCAAACCCTTCATAGCTTACAGCTAAGCTAGTTTAATCAACCTCTTTCTTGTGATTCTTGGTGTAATTTGTATACTGATGTTACAATTTTTGATACTCTTAAGAATAATAAATGGATCTTCATTTCTGGTAAAATCTTGGCATAGGGTTTAGGTCTTTTTTGAAACAGTGGTCAGTCAGTACTACTGTTTTAGAGCTGTGGTGTAGTGTGGGAGAGAGATGGGAAAACCCAGCAATGGTAAGATAATCTTGTGGGATGTTGATTTTTCCTTACCTGCATTGAATGCTGTTGTTAGAGACCTTAGTCACAGTGATTTGTAATACACGTTGGTCATTTTTACGAATTCTCCATTTTCAATTCTGTTGTGTATGCAGTCAAATACTAAGCAGTAATCTTATTTAATATATGGTATTGTGTGTGCACTTTCTCCATTGGAAAGGAAAAGAGAGGGAATTTGCAATAAATTATCTAAACCTATGAGCATTTGGCTCCACCTTCAGAGATAAGAAGGAACAAGTGACAAAGCTTTCTTGACTAAGCTGCCCTGTCTGCCTTCTCTTAGAGATGTAAAAGTGAGACTTTTTTCCCCTGTGTCCTTAATGAACTGTAAAGGAAGCTTGTGTGGAGCTGATGCCTGGACCTCAGTTTCTAGATACCTCTGTGATCATCAGCAGCAAACTGAACATCAGTGGGACAGCCTGTGGTTAATGTTATGTGAATGCTTTGCAGAAACCAGGCAGTATTTCCGCATGTGAAATAGGAGAGGCGTCCAAGTAAATAAATGCCAACCCATTTTTTTTTTAAATTTATGATAGGTCATGGTATCTGTACATTCAATGGACGTGAGAATGGCTGAGTTTGTGTAGAGGAGTAAGGAGTATTACAATAATGCATTTTTTCCATCTTCTGTTGATCCCTTAAAGCATGATTCCTTTTTGTGGTTTCACGGGAGAGTTTGTTTTGTTTTCCCAATTCACCTGTTGTAATTATTTCTTCTTTGTTCTCGAGTATTAAGAAATAATTCTGAATGTGTCAATTTTCATTTTTCTTTATAGGTTCTGCCCAGTTGTCACTTGTTGGGACGAGTATTATAGAAAAAAATGACTGTAATGAAACTGTAGTTTTACCTTGTTACGTGACTAATTTAAAGGAGAACAATGAGAAGTTCATGTTTGTTTCATGGAAAAAGCAAGGAGATATAATTTTTTCTTATCATGGAGGAAAAAAGGAGTTTACTATTGATCCGTCGTTTTCATCTGCAAGATTGTTATCCCAGGCGGATTTAATCAAGGGTGTGGCCTCGCTGGTGCTCAGCAGTGCACAAGCAACTGTTGGAAATTACAGCTGTGAAGTAACAGAATCGAACAGAGAAGGAGAAATAAAAATGGAACTTAGAAACAGCTCAGGTGAGTTGCCTGCTATTGTTGCAGAACCTGTTGGGAGGGAAAGCAAGCAAAATCTTAAGGGAAAGAGAAAAAGAATGAACATGGCAATGTATTCCTTTAAAGTAAAATTACAAAAAATGTAGCACCTGGACTTTCTAACTTGTAAGCTAACACGGGTTATTTTGATTTAAGTTAGAGGGGAGTGCTTCCATGGCAAAGATCTGAACATATTTTTTCATTCTATAATAATGTCTGAGGGTGATTTACGTCCAGTATAGGAAAATCTATGCTTTTAAATATATAGATGCTGATAAATTCAGCAGTCTCATGTTATTGCATTACGTATTTCTGATCATCTTCCTAATACCTTCATAATACTGAAACGTGCACATCCATCACAACGGCTGCAGAGATCTTTCTTGGAAGAATTGCTTCTTGCAACCTTTAGCTCTACTGGAAAACTACAGGTAGAACTAACAGAAATTCTGTTTTAAGAGCTCTAAAACTCAATCTGAAGGTAGGCAGATTTCTAGTGAGGTTGAAAATGCTGCTGCTAGATGGCAACTTGTTACGGTTTTCTAGCATTAAATGTCATCTTCAAAAGGTGGTGTTTGAAGTGGTGTTAAAATGAATGAGATTCAGTAAATGAATTTCTCATCTAGAGAGCTATTTGACTTTATCTTGTCGCTCCCAGCCCACGTTCTCCAGCACCTCAGCTGTAGGATAATGGGTTCTGCTGTACATGTGTGCTCTGTCCAGTGCTGTGCAGATGTGACAGTTTCACTGGACATAGGTGTGCCTTGTTTATCTGTTCTGCATGGGAGACTTGCCTCTGGAGAGCTGCTCAGAAGCACTGAATGAGTTACATATGTGTAGCACACGGAGTCTTACCCATGCACTCTAGAATTTTGTTTAGTTTTGCTATTAGTTTTCATGTTTCACAATAAAATATTTGTGAAGCTCAAACAGATGTTGCTTGTGTCCTGCTGCAGACATTTGTGTAATTCTCAGTTGGGTCTAGTTGTTGAGTTAACCATACACCCTGCAAAGCAAATGTGATGCTGAAATTGAGAGGGGCACAGCCACTGAAAGTGAAGATGCTACAAAATCATTCATTTCTTAGAACACTGCAAAAACAGGGGAAGAGGTGTACACAGTTTCCACTTCCTTCATCCTCTTACAGCTTACTCAGCCTCTTTTGACTGTTTATGCCATTCAGTGTTACGCTTCAGAAGAGGAAGCAAAGCTTGAGAATGTAGTATAATAAAGTCCCATTTGCAAGTTTTATTTTCACTGTGTTTATAATTTTGAAATTGCTCTAAAGACAACAAAGCAGGAAACTGATAAAATTTTTCTAATTTCATTTTCTAGTTGTCAGTTGCGGCGAAGAAACACCAGAGGAGAAATGTGGTTAGTGAAAAATTTATAGTTTTGAGGTCACATGAGGTTTGAGCGTATATACTAGAAAATGCAAAACTTAGGTTTGAGGGTGTAGCTGAAGGAAACACCGTCGCTTGCTCTCTCTCTTTCAGTTCTTCTGCACAACTTTTTGTTGCTTGCTCCTCCTCAGTGCTCAATAGAAACTCTTGAGACAATAAGCTAATAGAAGAGAGTGTAGCAAGTGAGTTTTGAAAAGGGAATGGAAGTCCTTTACCAATCTTCACTGTCATTTCTGATTAATTAATTAATGCATGTTCCTCTTGATGCTTTTACAAAGACAGTCATACAAGAGCCAGCTATCCTCCATCTCTCTTTGGAGAATTCCTGGGTTCACCTAGGCAGTGAGTAGCAGAATGAACAAGATTTCTGTGTGCATGCCCTCTTCTTTGTGCACACACACTTTCCTGATCAGGACGGTGACTGTCAAAGTTTCCCTATTTTCTTTTCCTTTTCCTCTCTTCATCATCTCTTTTCTTGCTGCTTTTTCTCTTCTTTCCCCATCCTTCTTCTCATTTCTTCTTTTCTTCCTTCTCTTCTTCCCCTGTTGCCTTTCCCTTTTACCTCTTCTCTTCACTCTTCTTTCCCCCCAGTCTGGAAGTCTCTCTTCTTAGCTTGGAACTGACTGCCCTATATTGGCTCTGAAAATACTGCTTTATGCCAGGAGTTTAGTAGATTGCTATGAAGCACCAGAGTAAGGGAAGTATAGTGCCAGGAAAAGGCAAGCAGCAGTTCCTCTTCCTTGCATGTTGCATGTGTCTGCAGTATTGCAAGCATCTGTACACTGAGTTCTTTCAGACTCCAGGACTGGACCACACGTGGTTCTGTGTTGCATGCTGAAGCCCCAGCAGATACCAGGCTTCTTGGCTGCTTTCTTTTTGTGGTTCCTGATAGAGTCATCTGGAGATGCTACAGTGGAAGTGAAGTGGTTCTCAGAGTCTCTGCTTGCAGTTACTTTATTTAATTAGTCTCAGTTGCATCGAACAGCATCACTGGGATTTGGCTTATCTAGGGAGTGGCCACCGTGCATTGAAGTTACTGTTCAATATTAGTTGCTTTTTCAATACTGCAAATGAAGCAAAAAGTCTTCCTTTAAACAATTCAGTAAATTACCTTGTTTTGGTAAGAAGTTGGCAGATACTTGTCCATTTTCTTGCCTTCAGCTTAGTGTTTGCCTTGTATTTCTGTCGTATGCACTGTATCTTCTGTGACCTCTTCTGGGGGAGGGAAGGGAAGGGAAGGAGGGAAACATGTGAACTTAAAAGCTGTCCTCAGGGCATTCAATTGGCATTGAAAGTTGTGAGGTATTGCTGCTTAATTGCATGTTTCTGGAGCAACAGATACAACTTTTATATATGGAGAAAAAATACAACAAATATGCATTTTATTCAAGGTGAGAAATTTCTTTGGAAGCAAATGTGCAGGTAGAGGAATGGTGGCAAGTATAATGTAAGAAATGGAGACTTTGGGTTTCACTGAGTGAGCCTAAATGAGATATGAGCAGAAATGCAAGAATTAACTGCACTTTCTAGTTCAGTGGAGATATTTTCAGAATTTTATGTTGGAAGGTGGCTTTACAGGGTCTTAAAGCATGACTGACTGAACAGCCTAAGGCATCCAAAATGCAGGGGAAAAAAGTCTAAATGGATGATGTTGGGAAGACCTAAAATTAACAAGGCAGTGTTTCCCTCTCACTCAGGTTAGCTCTTCTGTGTTCCTTACCACACATCCGGATTTCTTCCGGAGTTAGTGCCATTTAAAGTAGAATAGAATAGCTGTGGAAGCATCAAATTGGACTTCTCATATCTTCTCTGCTTAGCCTAAATACACTGTTTTTCTGATTTACAGAGATTTTTGTAGTTCCACAAGTTCAGTAGCTTGTAGTGCCAAAAATGAGCACCAACATATTCTCTGCTCCAGAGGAAGTTAAGACTTCCAGTTTGAAAAACACTGGGATAACTGGAAGTACTGAAAAAGTAGGTTGTCACACAGAAGATCAGGGAGAAAAATACATAGGTAGAGGACATAGGTTTCTTGGCCTATTATAATTCTTAATGCTAAATTACGTACAGTATTGGGCAATCTAGGGCATAGCCTAAGAGGAATGATAAATATAAAGCCATTAGCCTCAGTTTTTGTTCTCTTCCTACTATTTTGCTTTGTTTATTCTCTAGGATCATGGTTCCTTCTAGTGGAAAGGGCTGTCATCATATCATTGCTGAGCTTACTTGTTATTTTGTGTGCAGCTCAGTTAAGTGTTATTGGTAAGTATTGACTCTCTAATTCTTTGTAGTTACTGATTTGTCCTGAAATCACTTCTATGCATAAAGGCATCCGTGTAAAATGAAAGATGGTGCTCGCATCTAAAAGATGTGTGGGAATTGTGTTGGGTAATACACAGAGATGTGGTGTGTGTGAAGCTTTTCTTTACTGTTAATTCACCATGACATTATTGAATAATGCAAAAGTGTTTCATTATATGGCCATAAAATCAATATGAGAGAAGGATGGTGTGCTTTCTTCTTGGTGCAAAAGTTTTCATTAGTCTCTTAGCACTGGCTGAGTTATTATTTAACACTGACATTAGCAATTTTGTTAAATGTTTTTAGAGGCAATACATTCATTTACCAGTGTCAGACATGCTTAGATGTTCTTAAAACACTGGTGTCCAACATCTATGCAATGTGGAGTGTGCTTTATGTCCTGGCCTTTTAGATGGTGCAATTTGTTACATCAGTCTTTGAGGTTTTTCAGCCTTTTTCAATTAGTAGACTTCTAAAAAATAAATTAAAAAATAAACATTTCAGCTAAGAGTCAAGTCTGTAAGAAGTGGAAAGAAATTGCACTCAGAGTGATTTGTAATAATCACATATATATTCAGCCATCTATATGTAACTTCCTTTATTACTTTTTCATGAATCTCTGGAAGTGTTACATGACTCCTCAAAGGTCCATCCATGGTCAAAGGTTGAAAACTAACATGTATTTTAAAAATCATTTTATTTCTGTATAGTATTCCTGTTTTTCATATTTTATAATGGTATAGGAACCTCTGATCTGTTCAGGAATTGTCGTTGCCCTGCATTCATAGCAGAACTTCAACATTTTTAGGAAAGTAATAATTTCATAGAGAAGCACTGTCATTTTGTAAGAGTAATTTCAGTGTGCTTGGATGTTTTTGCACCTGGGCAATTCATTGAAATGTCTTGGCCTCTGTGGAGAAGAGTTGTGCTACCTCTAACTTAATAAATATGGGTGTACTTAACTGTTGGTTGGGATTTTTTTGTTTGTGTTGGTGCATTTTTTTTTCCTTTAATTTGTACTCTTTTAGGTAACCTGTGAATCTACCAATGGTACTTAATGCCTTTAAATAGGTTGTTAAATTGGGCATGATTTTTCTGTGTAATACTTGGGAATGTATGTTTTCTTGGTTTTGTGGGTTGGGGGGTGTTGTGTTGGTTTGTTTGAGGTGGGGTTTTTTTGGGGTTTTGTTTATAGAATTGGCTTTTAGCATTTAAGTTCCTTAGGGGACAGAGGTGATGTGTCTGAGCTCACTCAGTGTCACAAGGAAGAGAATGAGACCTGGAATTTCTAAATCCCTGTCTGACACTCACCTGAGTAACAAATTCACTGTAACATTTAAATGACAGCAGTGCATCTACCCGAATTAATCTGTACCATGTCCCAAAGTTATTCTGATAACATATCACCTGAATTGTATGGAAGGAGAAAGTAAGAATTGGACTAGAACACCAATGCCAGGTGTGATTTTTTCTGAGTAAACCATATTAACCATATCAAATAATGAAAACAAATTAAATCTGAGGAATGTAGATAGTTTTAATTTTTAGGAGTTTGAGTTTCTTTGCTTAGGAACAGTCCTAATCATAAATCTCTGTATTTTAGTGAGAGAATCCATATGTCTGATTGTTTTCCTCTCTGTCTCTTTAAGGATTAAAGTATGAAATTGAATCTCAGAGGAAAGTATGCATTATTGTAGCACTTGTCATCTTTGCAGTTGTAGCTGGTGTAGGTGCTGCTCTTTTTGTCCAAGGTAAGTAATTAAAATTGCTCTCTTAATTTAAGGGAATAAGACCAGAGAAGAATCTCGTCCGTGCTGTAGTATGGAAGTTAGTACCACCTATTAATTGCCATCAGCTAATTTTTAAATAAAAAAATACATAGACTACAGCAGAAACAGCATAGAGGTTGTCAGGCCCTCAAGTGATCATAGGAAGATACAGCCTCCAAATTTATGTATATTTTCTATCCTACTGCCGTGGGTGAATATTAGGGACTAGAGATATTCTGGTGCTTCAGTGGAATTTCTTTCTGAATCCAAGAAACTTGGTTATGCTAATGATTTATGTTTGCTGCTTTGTGCTTTGATCCAGTTAACAATTTTGGTTTTACTGATTCCCACTTAATTGTTTGCAGATGGCTACACTGTACAGAGTCAAGCTGGTCTTGGCCTAACTGTAATCCCTGCTGTGATTTTGGTGCCACTTCAGTACGTCATGTTTGGAATTGGTGAGTATTTATTTACTCACCAATATATGGATAGAAAAAAACTGAGTTCCTCCCATAATCTAAAAAATACTCTCATTTATATGAACAGGTGCTACCAGAGCATCTGGGGTTCATCACATTTATAGTGTCTTGAAACAAAGTGTTTAGCCTGTGTTGGGCTGAGTTGCTTCACAGAAGGAGTTAACCTGCTTCAGCAGTGAGATTCAGGGTAGCACATCTCACATCTGAGTGATTTCTGCTGTCCCTTCCTCAGTTTAGGGACTGGGTTGAATAACTAGCTCTGAGAATGTGTGTTCCGTTTTTTTCTACTTGTGGTTTGTTTACAATGTGATTTATATATACATAATTTTATGTGTGTGTATACATACAAGAGCCTTGACTTGCAGTGACTTGTGCATTTTGTTACCATGCTGACTGGCTGTGCTTGGAATTTAGGAGAATCTGATTTCTAGCTTTATGCAATTACCTGCCTTCTTTGTTTTTGTAGTTAAATTTTATCATTTTGTTTCTTTTTTCCCAGTTTTTGACAGTCTGTCACAGGCAACGTTGGCTCTGATAGGTTTGAAACTTCTTGGTTATATAATTGCTGTGGTTGGTTTTGCACTGTGTGTCCCAGGTAAGCAATTTGTCTTCTGTGAAAGTGTGCTTTTTACTCTTGTCTACAGCTGATGTTTGTTTATTTCTAACACTAAAATTCTTTGAAAATGGCTTCACTACATGGAATGTTAGCTAGTAACTTCTATAAATGTGGTTTAGGACTACTGTGCTAATGCTTTATCTGGTGAAAGAAGAATACCCCAAAGGCAGTATTACATACATCAGTTTCATGACTGCATTCTGTGAGCAGCTGCTTTTAAAAAAAAAAAAGTTAATTGTTTTAATTTTGCATGCTAGTGTTGATTTTGGGTGACTACTATTGTTATTCTTACTGACGCCTAGGGTATTTAGAAATTAAATAATAATAATTTTCTCATGTTCAGTGATTAAATCAGTAATTCCTTGCTAATCTCTGCTTGTGTGCAACTGAGCCCATGAATATTTCAATGAATACCATTAAAACACATTGAGAAGGTAAATGTAGAAACAGTAAATTTAGAAGTGGTCTCGGGCTGTAGCAAGTGTAGTCATGGCTGACACTTTGTTTCATCACTGAAAAACTGTCACTGTGGTAAAGGAACTCCAGCTAAACACCACACACAGAGATGTCCCTTATCCCTGCCCCTGGCCTCCCTTTGTCACCTCCCTGCCTTCCCCTGTGCCACCAGAGAGCCCCACAACAGAGAAAAGGGTCAGTTTAGGACTAGTTGTCCTTGGCAATATATTTAGTAGGAGAACACATACTCGTGTTCCTTGTAGGCACTTTGTGCTCCTGATTTATTGTTCTGTACAGGTACTCTTCATTTTGGTCATTGATTTGCTTGGGGATTTAAAGACCTAATTCTCCTTGAAGTGGTTTTTAAAGGTTTGTCTAATCTGGGTGGAATGATAGCCCCTTCAGTGGAGTTGTTGAGTTTTATGCTTATTGCTTAGTAATTACAGAAGTACTTGTAAGTTCTGTAAGTTATAATAGTAAAATAAACGGAGGGGAGATTTCTGGTAAAGCATTAATACAAGGATTTTTTGGAGGATGTTTTTATAAAGCTTGTAAATGAAAAGTGTCCCTAGTTTTTCAGGGCATTCTTCTCCCAGGTCATACATTGTAGATGTTATCTGTATCTCTGGAAGTTCAGCTCAGTGACCCTGAAGTGTCAGAAGAAACAGCTCATCCTGGGTTGAGCTGACCAATAGTTGTAATGACTTTAAAGGCCCTGGAAATGAGGATCAGAGAGAGCAAGGAGTTTTAGTAGTGAAGTATGGTTGGGTTGTGATAGCCTCCGCTTGCTTTGGTATCCCTGTAAACATGGAACATTCCTGTTACCTGAGGTGGATTTGCCTCAGAACTACCCACATACTCTGTGCCCTTCTTACTTTTGGTGCTCTTCTTACCCTTTTTAACCTGTTTATCAGTAACAGTATTGTATTCTATCATTTAATGCAAATATAGTCCAAAAGAGTTGGGATTGAAGATGAAACTTTGAACTTACAATACAGTTAATGAAAGAATGTTTTCAACTGCAGTGGATGACAATAGAGTACCTAAACTAGAATAGTTTAGCTAAGCAGGATAAATCAGTAAATGCTTCTGTGTCACTAAAGAATGTGTACAAAAAAAGAAAGATGCAGGAGTAGTTCGGGGACAGCTTTGAAAGTGAAATAATTCATGCCCGTCTTTATCAGGTATATTTATTTTACTAATCAGTTATATCTAAAAATAAGAGTTTGTGCTTTCTTTCACAGCTTACAGGTTTTTTTATTGTTTTTTTCCCAGCCTGTCCTCAGTTACATGCGTCTGTTCTGATTGCTGGCTTAGCTATTATGGCTATTGCAAGTTTGCTTAGTCTGGCTTACGTGTTTTTTAAGGGTAAGTAGCACCTACTATTCTGCATTATTTTCTTTTCAAGTAGACATAATTTGTGTGAGCACAAGGTGTGATTTCGCAGTTGCATAGTTTTAAAAATTACTGAAAAGTTGTCTGTATATGTTGGCTTTGTTTCATAGAGCATGGGGGAAATCTTGAGTTAAGAAACCCACAGTTTATCATCATAAACTGTTTCGAGATCAACATAACCAGGTTTCCTAAGGAAGAGTATTTCAGCTGTAGGAGTGATGTTGCTGTTCAAGTTCTGCATTTACACAGTTGGCCAGCTGAAGCTTAGAATGAAGAGAGCAAAAGGGTGTCAAGGATTCTATAGAGTGGGTTGTGGGACGGTGGTGACAAAAGCTTATCAAAACATGGACTTAAAGAAGCAAAATCTGCCCACTGATTTGCACTGGTTAGAGGTAGGTTAAAAGAAAAGCAGTTTGAATGCACACCTTTCATTTTAGTGAATCCTGGTTTTCCTCATATTTAATTTTAAAACCCAGGAGAAAAGAGTAGCAAGGCTTTGTTTAAGAAACCGCCTGTTTATCAGATCTCAAAAAGATGAGAGATTTAAAGATGTGCTAAATAAGCAAAATCCAGCAATGCTGTGTGATGGGAATGCTGGCACACCACAGCTCTCCAGCTTGGGTCAGAGTGGTATCTGTTTCAAGCCCTGCATGAAGGCTCTTCAAGCACCTTGCTCTTGCTGTCCACCTTCTGTGGACACCGAGGTTATGTTGCTTCCAGACTCGAGCTGTTGAAGCATTCACAGTGAGTGCAGTCACAAGTCTGCACTGACCCATGCAGTCTCCCAGATTTAGTGGGTGCTCACTGTGTGTGGGCATGGCCAGAAATAATAGACCCTGAGACAGACAGAATTTCCAGTAGGGAAGAAATTAAGGCAGAATGCCTAATATTTGATATCCAAGATAAATGAAGATGAGTCAAAACTACAGCAGATGTGAATCAAGCCTTTTAATAACAACAATAAATTTATTTTTTTGGTTTACTTGTAAATACTTGTATAGTATTGACTTCAATACTGCATGCTATTGGTCTGCATAAATGTTGCATTTCTGGTTTGACTGGGCTGGCTGAAGAAGTCAAATGTGACTGTTAGGGTAGATTCTAGCATGCCAAAATAAGCACAATGAATAGTGAGTAGCCTAATTCACCTTTAGAGCTGAGTGCATGAGTGAGGCAGTTCACACACTGTATGTGATAAGATTACTTGGTTCCTAAACAGAAGAGTGCTTAGAGGCTTCCAAGAATTCCCAGACGATAAAACTAAGTACCTTTGGATAGGGGAAGCTTCAGTTATGTGTGTTACTACTCTGTTGCAAGTTTTATCAGTAGACAATACCTTTTCCACGATAACAAGTGACATGATGAGAGGAAATGGCCTCAAGTTGTCCCAGGGGAGGTTTAGATTGGATATTAGGAAAAATTTCATCTCTGAAAGGGTGGTCAAGCATTGAAACAGACTGCCCAGGACAAGGTGAAGTCACCATCACTGGAAGTGATGTTTAGGTGTGGCACTTTGGGCCGTGGTTTAGTGGTGAAGGTAGCGGTGCTGGGTTAATGGTTGGGCTTGATGTTCTTGGAGGTCTTCTCCAACCTTAATTCTATGGTTCTGTGTTTTTATTTGGTTGATCGTGACATTCATTCATCTGCCTGGTCACTTTTTTGTAATTATTTTAGGTTCCAGAATGAAAGATCATCCTCGTCCGGGGGTAAGCTTAAAATTAATAAATTTGGGGTGACTAGATGGCTCAGGGGATTGTAGTGAGATACTGAACCTTTCTTCACTAGTTCGAATTCAGACCAGGTTGGTAGCAAGCAACAGTTCTGGCTGTGTAACAGATGTCTAATGTGGAGTGAGTTGGTGGTCTCCATTGTCCCTATTGAGTGTGTCTGTAGTACTGTAATTGCCACCCTGGCCTAGGGCTGCTCCGACTGTTGTGCCCAAATGGAGTTTCCATTGCTGTCACTGAAAGGTGGTGGATGTCGAGGGAAGTTTGGCATTCTTTTACAATGCATTCTTCCACCTGAGTATTTAAAAGACAATTTGCTCACCTTATCAAAAACCTTTTTCGTTAATGTGAGTGCAGAACGTCCTGGTGGTCTGTAAGAAAGACTTGAAAGGTTTTTTCCTATGGTCTTGTGCACCAGAACCCTCTGGTATTCTCTTCAGTTCCTGGCTATACAGAGGGCATAGCCTTGACCTTTTTTCTGATTTGTGTATAATGCCCGCTAATTTTCACCTTCTGAAAAGAGAGTGTCTGTCTTTAGGTAACACAGAACAAATTGAAAAATACCTTGTTTTTTTTAAAGAAGATTTTTCAGTCAATACTTTTCAATTGTGGATTCATAATTTCCAAACCAGTAATTTTCACAGACTTACACAGTGCTTTTGAGTGATCCATGAATGTGAACTGCCTGATCTCTGGTGTTTTCCAGAAGCAAGGAAAGAGGCACAGCTGTAAAATACCAGTTAAATTTCTTTGTAGCAGGGGGATCTGGCAAATACTAGCTCATCCCACCTTTTGGATGCCAGCCATCATTTGAGACAGATTTTCAGGTCTCCAGTCTAGAGCCTGAGACCCAGCTGTTAAAGGAAGGTGGTTGCTGACAGTGAGAGCTGACTGCAGTTAGGACAAGAGATTTTTAGGTTTTTTAAATTTCCTTTGCTTTTGCTCATCCATTTTCATTCTAAGGAAGAGTATTTCAGATGATTGGTCTTTCTTTATGGAAGGAATAGAAGTGGACAGAGTTAAAAAAAAAAGAAAAAGAGGTTAAGAGATAATTATGTTTTAAAAATGAGCTGAAAAATGAATTGAAGATATGCTTAATTCAAAATGAAATCTTGCCTTTATCTAACATCCTTGTACTTACTTGTAGAATGGAAGGAAATGGGGCAAGAGGAAGTTTTTTATTTTTCTTAGTTTTAGTTGTAAATAAACTTTGAACTAGAAACCAGCATGCAAAATAGCATCCTTTGATGAGACCTCTGTTCTCTTTATGAGCTGCTCTCCTCACAAGGTGATCTTCCGTGGCAGCAAGGATTTGAGAAATAAAGAAATGGCCACAGCAGCACAGTAATGAACATCATGTTACTCTCTGCATTGGAGACAGGAATGAAATCAAAAGTTTTTAAAACTTAGAGGTCACTGGAAACCTCAGCAAGTACAAATAACTTTTTTTTGCAGCTGCAGATAGGCAAGGGCTAGATACAGAGGAATTCAAGTGATGTAGATTGTGTCCATGAACTTATGGCTGATATGGAAGGACCTGGTGGAAACTGGAGTGTGTTAATGTGCTGCTTGTTTCCATCTACAACTGTTCAGCCTATATTGCTGTGCTTTGAGGCAATAAATAGGTGTGAAGCAATTTTAAGAATACACTTTGATTCTGTGTCATCTAAAGACTATGGAAAACTTAATATTGGTGAAGGGCATCATTTTGACACTGGGGCACATTAAAAAAATTATTCTTGATATTTTCTTGAATCAGAGGGGGAAAAGGTCTGTATTTTGAAATCTGCCATCTTAACCAAGGACTGATTTTTTATTTTTAACATTTCTGTAGATTGCGTGTGTTGTTTCTGATGATTGTCTGCCAGACTAAATGCACAACTGTCATGTATTTCTTTTTGAGGAAATTCCACTTGGTTTGCTTGGCTACTAATTTTCTTTTCTCTTTTAGTCCTGCTGCTTTGTTACTAACCATTGATCAAATGGCAGAAATAATCAGTTAGGTTTTAGATCTTAAAAGTAGTATCTGCATGGCTTCCGCTGCCACCTAGGGGTATTTCATCTGGGTAAACATCACAGTAAGGGAAAACAGCCTGGAGAATGCAGCTATTGGTTGATACAATTTTTTATCAGACCTTTAGTCATTAATTTGATTAACATTAAGCTTTCTTCGTTTTTGTAGAATCACTACTTACTGTATATGTCAATTAGAGTAATTTAACTGTGGCCAGCCAGAAGTAAACATGAAGGCTTTTTATACATATATATATTTTTAAATGTTTTGCAGAAAGCTGTAGAAGAACCACTAAATGGTAGGTGATATTCAAGGTTTATCTTCTAATTAAGGGATTAATTGTGGATAAAGATGGAACCAGTAGTTCTAATTCCCAGTACCACAACACTGAGATGGCGGATCAGTGTGGCAACTTAGTTGGCTCTGTGAGTCAGTAAGAGTTTCATTTCTCGATGAAATTTTGCCTGCAGCTCCAGACTCCCTGTTCTGTGCCACTGTGCTTACTAGCCAGTGGCATTGTTTGACTGTTTTAGGACAAATCTAGTATCTCATGATATTATGTCCACCTTCTCTGCTTTGCAAAATGTCCAGCTTTTAAGGGAAAAAGAGGGCCTTGAAAATTGATGTTAATTCTTTATAAGGATTTGTTGAGGTGAAATACTTAACAATCATAGCAAAATCTATCCTTGCCACTCTATTCTTTTCACACTTCTTTTGGTTGGGGAAAATCTCATGGTGTTGGGAAACTGATACCAATTAAGGTGAGGGGGATTTACAGTGAAAAAGGAATGACTCTGATACTTTTAATTTTTTTTTTGCTATTATGTTCACTAATTGGCATGCTGAGTAGTAGCAAGTTCTAACCTGAATTTTAGAACTAACCTGAATTTTAGAATTAACCTGAATATTAATTATGAAGCATTCCTTTTTATTTCACTTACTACTAATCCATTCTTTTTTACTTCTTAAGATGCAAAAGGAGTGATGTTAGAATGATGGTAAGTCTAACAGATATTTATTTTAATGGCTAAGTATTTGAGGATTTTGATGTTTAGAGTTACCCAGTGCTAATTCAATGAAACTTGGAGGACACGTTTCAGGGCAGGTGTTGTTCTTATTCAAATTACATTTAATTGAAAGGAAAGAACACGGGTACTGTATGTCAAACATAGGGGAAGAATGTGTATTCCTAAACAGTGAAGGGGATGAGTCAGTGAGAGAACTGTGCAATAGTATGTTTCTGGAAAGTCAAATAGCTTTATGTTTCCTTTATGCTCATGTAGTATTTAAAATGCATGGAATGCTTCCTTGGTGGTGGGTTGTTCTGTTTGGGGTTTTTTTTTGGATTTTATTGTTGTTGATATAACTAAGCTTTCTCTATGCATTTAATTGGTGATCTCCCATGGAAATCCACAGGAAAGTGGTTTAAAAGTAGCTCTCTCCCCCTCTCCCCCTCTTTAGAAAGGTGTTGAATTCTCTGGGTTTTGTTAAATTGTATTCCAATCAGATTTCACTCAGTTTATTATTTTTCAGATTGCTCTCATTGAACAGCTTAATTTTAGGCTAGATGATAAGGTTTGAAAACAAAAACAGTATTATTGATTCTTTTCTATTCAGAAGCTGTATTTTAATGGGAATAGGATAAAAAAGCACTTGTTGATGCTGTCAGTACTTACGTTTCTTCCTGAACACTGAGCAAGCTTGCCATGAGGTATCACTAGACCCTTAGCCTAGGACTCCTGCACTCAATTACAACATTTTGCTACTTGGGATAAAGAGTAAGGCCACTCCAAATCTGTTAGCTCACTTGAAATATTTTTATACCATGCCATTTCTAGGAGGCATGAATTGACAATGTGCAAATAAATGAGGTACTGGTTAGCTCTAATTGGAAAAAGGTGTAAAAGGTGTATGAGTTAAGAAATAAAACAGGTTTCCTTGCAAACACCATGAGCTGTTCAGTTTGTGTTACTTACGACTACTTCGTGGTTCATCCAAATATCCCATTTAATTATTTTCTAAACCAATAGGAATACAAGCACTTCAACAGTACAAAGGGCAACTGCACTGGTGTCTCATAAACACATAGAAAAATGTATATACCAGTTAGTATAATCTGAGCTGGATGGAGAGGAAGGCAGGGCCTGCTCCAGAGCTGGCTGCTGCTTGTTTTTCACAGAGTTGTTTAAAATCAGGCAACAAATAGATATTTGCATTCAGAGCAGACCAGAAGAGAGATCAGGATGGGCTCACTGCAGTTACCTCATACTGCTGAAGAACAGGGCAGAATTCTGCTTGGAGATCCAGTTATAAATAAGTTGCCTGTTTTTTCTTGGGTCTCATTTAGGCTTATGAAAACTTACCTTCTAGTGCTGAGGTAGAGCTTCCAAAAGCACAGAAATTGCCAATTACCCATTTCATTTTAGGGTAGAGCTAGAAGTCTGTCTGCTTTTTGTGCTCTGAAAGATGGCTCCTAACCAGTGACAGAAGGTTTTACAGATGGAAGGCAAGTGCTCTGACTCACACACTGGGAGGCAGTAACCTTCTGAGCTCTACCTGCTTTCTACCTTAACCTTCCCTGGAAAATTCACACACAAACTGAAGCAGGGATGAATCAGATGCTGAAGCTGCCTAGCTTACAAAATAGCATATGTGAAAGTAAACTAGCATTAGAATATCTGGACAGGGTGGGTCAGACAGCTGAGCCTGTAAGTCACTTCAGCTTATTCAAATTCATGAGTGAAAGCTCCAAGACAGTGTCCACCTTTCTTTTGTGGAGAGGCTGAAACATCACTTGCTGTTACTAACACCTTTTTCCACTGTGTGAATGGTGAATGTGCTTTCAATTTTGAAATGGAAAAAAGCAACATTCTTTAAGCTATAACTTGTGTAGGCAGCACAAAATATTGCTGTTCTTCCCAAACAATATTTATTTTTCTTTCTTTTTAAATTGCCAGAACCGCAGAGCTATGTGATGCGTATATAAAAAGTACACCGTTGTTGATACACCGTGGCCTTGAAGATGCACTACTCAACGAGAAGAAATTCAGGAATCTAGTTGTTTTGCATGTGTGGCAAAAGTGCTTTTGATATAAATGATGTAATTTTATAGTCACAGCAGCTGTAGCAAGGAACATGTGTGTTTGCCCACATGTGATCTTTATTTTCTTTTGTTATGGTGTATATGGGATGGTTGAGGGTGAGAATATAAAAAGCACTATTTGCCCAGTACAGAGTCTCCCTGCAGTAATCCTTAGTGGTATTATTTTCAAAAACTATCATTAGTCACTGCTTTGATAATGGGCCTGCTGAGCCCAGAGATTGCAATACCATTTAGACTATTGTTTTCTTTATTTGTGTGCATGGACAAAGTATGGTTTATGTGTACGATACGAGCAGGAAGTAGAGATTGTACAAATACATCTTTTCTGACATTCAGCAAACTTTTATAAAAAAAAAAAGAAATAAAAAGTTACACACAAAGTTGCATAAGTACAAAGTTTACTCCCAGCTCTCCTGAAATTATTAACAGAGTTCTAATTCCATGAGACATTAGTATTCCTCTCTGTGGACAGTAGTCATGTGTGCTCTGGTGGCTGATATTTTTGTCCAGTGAGAGGGCTCTCCGTGCCTCCTCTGTATCCTTTGATGAGAAACTGCTCAGCTGTTGGAGCCTAATTCAGCACTGGAATTACAGAGCACAGGAGCTGGTAATCTTAATGCTGAATGTGGTTCTTGTGTGTGTTCATGTTGTGCAGTGTTTGGAACTGGAAGCAATTTCAGGCTTTCTTAACTCAGTGAATTTGTGAAAGTCGTGGATGCTTCATAAAAATAGGAGTTGTCCTATTTAGTGTATTTTGACAGTTGAAAATCTTGTTTTCTTTAATGGAAAAGAGCTATATAATTTTTGACCCAAGTTTGTGTTGCTGCCATTATATAATGAATACATAAAATAAAAAGGAGGAGCTGATGAGGAGTGAGGAAGCTCAGTTTCTGTATATATCTAAGTGGTACAGTTAAAAACCAGTTTACTAGGACTTGCACATTCCATGAGATTTTGCCATGTTTTACAGCTGTTTTGAGAGTTGTTCCAATATAGTTGGCTGCTCTTGGACTTTGTGTATGCTTTGTAGAAATCTTGACACTGTTTCCTGTTTGTACTAAGGTACTGTATTTCAAAGGCACACATGGTTTTCTCCTTCTAACAATTTAAAACTTGGTTTGGAAAGTTGTTGCCAAACAGTCATGTAATAAAATCCACATTTTTAAAGATCCTGAGTAATCTGGCACTTCTCAGAGTTGAATGTTACAAGCTAAGATTCATATCCATGTTGTGGGTGCATGGTGCAGGGATTTGGATCTCTGCACGTTGAGCTCTGAGTCTTATCAAGAATTCAACAAAACAAAATGGAGGTGTCTGATTTTACAGTAGGTGCTGTTGTAATTGTCCCTCTTGCCAAGGCTGCAGGATTGAGCCATTTAAAGGAAGCCATGGGCCAGCCCTCACTGGGATCAGTGGTACTGGACAAAGGGAAGAGGGTCATCCATGTGGTAAAACCTGGGAGAAGCACGTACAGCTCACACTTACTGTCCTGCTTTGTCAATGGGAGTATCCATGTAAGATTTGAGCTCTTACATATGAATCTTTTGATACAGGTTTTTCCATAATCTCAGTGATATCTAGCTAAAGATGGGAAATGGTTCTCCACTGCAGTTCAGTATAAAAATTTTTCTAATTAAGTACTGTGCAATGCTCCCTGTTTATAACTACCGATTCCCTCTGGCAAGTTGAAAGTCTTAGCAGAGGAATAAAAAACCAAAAAACTGGAATTCTGTTGAGGTATTCTGCCTTATAAAAACCATTATGTATAATAGCTTTATGTTAATTTCTGTAAGCAAACTGCAGAACCCCCCTGTGTCACCGTGGGATCAGGCCGAGCTGTTCCTAGGAATTGTCAAAACATGAGGAGCTCAGTGGCTGTCTATGGGCTGCAGAGTCATGGCCCCAGAAATGGGAGAAACCCACCATCCTGTTGTGTTAAGGGCTGGATTTCTTGTAGGTGTGAATTTAAAAGAGAGTTTAAAAAGTCATTGTTACACCCAGCCAGCCCTTTCCCACCAGTAATTTAAAACCAAAGTTGTTCATAACTGTATGCTTTCATTTGTGTGTGTACATATGTGTGTATACATAAATATATAGACATTTTAAATATCTATAGATCTATAGTCTTTACCCAAGAAATTGTTTTTATTTATGAAACGATTTTGTAAATATTGTGCTAATATACTTAAAAAATAAAGTCATTTTAAGTTCTTTTTGCGGGAGATTTTCTTGTTGGTAGCACATTGGGCTTCTGTAGCTGCTTCCATAAGTTCATTGTCATAGCTGCTCTTATCCCTGTCTTTAGGTCTTACTTACTGGATCTACAGAAATGTTCTCAGTGTTTCATAGGCTGCTGCAGATGGTTTTGGGTGGGTTTCTCCTTAAAAAGGTCATCCAGATGGAGAAGCGACTGCGTAGGCTGCCTTGTAATAATAACTCCAGTTACGCTCTCCAACATCAGACATCGAGTGTTGTCACCCGCGCGTGCCGTGGGAGGAAATGAGAGCTGAGGAGTAACAAGCTGCCAGTGAAACTTCAGAAACAGCAGAGCAGCACCTCTGTCCAGTCCCTCTTCGCAGCCCTGGAATGGTATTTCTGTGAGAAGAGGATCCCTTGGGTTACTGCTAAAGCACTGCTGCAGAAGTTCTGGATTTCGTGAGGTTGTCTTTAATGTTTGTTTGACCATGGAGAGAGGAGCCCCAGGTCCTGCCTGGTAGCCTTTCCACTCATGCAGCCTCTGCAGTGGAGCTGAGCTGATGGGAACAGTGGAAATTATTGGCGGTTTTAACTGTGGCTCTTGAACTTCACCACCTCTTCAGAAATGTGTTACGACTTCCCTAGGCACACGCCTCCCTCTCCAAAGGAGCCATGAACCACCACTTGAGCTATTTAAACAGAATTCTAACAGTTCTGGAGTTTTCTGTGCAGGGAACCCAACTGCAGGGTGAACTGCAAGCTCAGGAAAACTGTATGCTTGAACTTTGGGGTGAGAGAAATGGTGCTAATCTAAATGTATGTGGCTGGAGAATATCTCAACACAGAGATGCCCAGTACATGCGATCCAGACTGCTCCAGTCAGTTCAACCAGGAAAACCAACCCAAACCTGAACTTCCAGTCCAGAAGCCTTCTGAGAGTGCTTGATCAGAGCTCCATGGCTGAGCAGTTGCTAGAGAGTTACCTGCCTAAGAATAGAAAGGGGCAGCCTCTGGTTTGTTCCACTTCACTGAAGAACTTGTATTTCTTTCCCACGGAACATAATTCTTTTGTGCTTTAGTGCTCTGTGCCTTTGTCATAGATACAGCCAGTACTGTCTTGGACTTCAGTACCTCTTGCTTCCTGTATCCTTGAGGACTTGCAAAGCTTTCAGGATGAAAAAGTGTGAGCCAGATTTTCTCTTGTTTCCTTGTTGCTTCCCTCCTGTGCCTGCTGCAGAAGCCCAGCAGGGGTAGGGCATGGCCTGGTAGGTGCACCCCAAACCTTTGTGCTGCAGCTGGGCTGTGGGAAAAGGGCAAGGAGCGCTCATAAAATACAAGAAAAGGGCAGAACCAGATTATTTTTCAATGAAATGATGAATTGGCAAGAAACTTTAATACACAAATGTAAATAGTACAGAGACAAGGATCATCTGCTTTGGGGGAGGAGAGCTGCAGTGTTGAAACAATTTTGGTTTCCTTCTGTTCTCTCACTTGCTTGTTTTTAAAGGCTACGGAAAGGAGGCTTTTGAAATTACTGGGCTGGAGAGTGGGTGCAGTGAAGGGAAGAGAGAGTCTGCCATGAATGCAAGTTTGGTGGGAGAATTAAAGAGCATAGGAACTGCAAGTTTGCAGGAAGAGTGTGAACAGTTTCTCCTAATGTCGCTAAAATTGGTACTTTTGGACCCTTCAGAGTTGTGGGACTATTTCTGTTTCTTCACTGAAAGGGTTGTCAAGCACTGGGACAGGCTGCCCAGGGAAGTGGTGGAGTCACTGGACGTGGCACTCAGTGATACAGTTTTGTTGACAGGGTGGTGGTCAGTCAAAAGTTGGCCTTGATGATCTTGGAGGTCTTTTCCAACTTTAATAATTCCATGATTCTGTACAGTGCTACTGTCTGCATGTGACCAAGCAGCTTAGCACGTGGAGGTCCCTGGGGATGTGCAGTTGTCACATGAAGTCAGACTCTACCTCCACACCTCAGTGATGTCCCCTGGGCACAGCAAATGCCTGGTGCAGAGTAAGGTCTGGCACACCTTCAACTTGAATCGAAGTACTGAATTTTACTGTCATTCACAATTTATGTACCTGCAGATAATGAAAGATTTTGAAACAGATTGCTCTAGTAATTAGTCTGCCCCCTTTCCTACCCCATCCCTCACCCCCTCTGCCTTCCTTTGAAGGCTGCACAGGAGGTGGGTGCAGGTTAAACTTAGAATGGTTACCAGACCTGTGGAAAAATGAAAGAGACGTTTTTCAGTACTTGGCTTGAGGGTACTTGTATTTGGTTGCATTTAACTTCCCTTTTTGTCTTCCCGAAGTGCTGCAGGAACTGCTTTTAGAGCAAGAACATTTGGTTGTATTTTGGGCTGTTGGGGTTTCTGGGGGGTTTTTCTGCTGTGTGAGAAAGCAGTATTCTTTAATAAACTAGATACATGGGAAAGAGGGAAAAAATTGCCAACAAATGGGTGGAAATTCACTGTGCTGTTGACCAGAAGGGTCATCCAAGGACAAACAGAAGTTCAGACAGCAGTAGGGAGAAAAAGGGATCTTTAAGATCTGTTCATTGCAATTAATTTCATTTAAGTTTGAGCATAACCTGTTAAGATAGTTTCACTGAAGAAAAAGGTGATCAGGGTTCTCTGACATTTTGTACTAGTTCAGCTCAGTGAAAAAGAAAACTTAAGCTATTGAGGATGAAGAGGAAGTAAAGGCACTGTGTTGTATGCAGACCTCTGCAGGAGTGGGGAGTTAGCCTAGGTAGAACTTGGAAGCTTTGATTTGTCCCATGTCAAGAAACACTGAGAATTTAGGGACCATGATAAAATTATATAAATTGTAATTAAAGGAGCCCAGCGTGGAAATAGATTCTTCTGTATCCTGCACTGTAATTACAAAACAGTGAGGTTTTGAGAAACAATCCCTATGGAGCTGGAGTTACAGTTAAGAATGAAAATGCTGCACCAGGCTTTGACAGAGCCAGGCACTTACTGTTCTAGGAAGTTTGTGAGGTTTTGGCTGGCACAGATAAACAGATACCACTGCAGGAACCTAAAATGTCCTTCCTTACGTAGTCTGTAGGTAGGAAAAAAGTTATTTTTTGATAGACTGAGCAAGCTGAAAACTACTGTGATGTTATTTAATGTAACGATGTAAAAAAATGTGGGGTTAAAAGGTGGTGAGGGGGAGGAGGGCAATTGTTTTTCCTTTACAGTGCCCCTTACCTGCCCTGTCCTCTGATGCTGTGGCCACTGGAGAGCCCTACCACCCTTACAGCTCTTTTGATAAAGGTGATGCCTGGATACTACCCTAGCCCTGTGAGGTTGCCCTTCATGCTGCCCTTTTTTCCTCATACCAGTTTTCTGGGAATGATGTAAACCAAATAGTAATGGGCAATTACTATTACTATATAAGAAAATATAAAAGAATAAAAGAAAATCACCAAGCCCCGAACCATGAGGTAGCTGTTGGCGTTGGCAGTGGCAGTACACCAGAGCACCAAAGCATAAACACCTTAACATGTCATACTGAGCAGGAATTGAAGCTGGTTACAGCATCAGGGAGGAGGTACAATTAGCATCTGATAAAATATGCCATGACTCTGCCAGTCACAGGAAAGGTGACAGAGGAGAAGGTGGTTCCCGTCCCCCAAGGCCAGCTAAAGGAGCCACATCAACTTCACTGGTGACAGAGTGAGCTCTTGATGTGCTCTGCAGGTGAATTAAAGCACAGTGCATGTCAAAGGCAAGGAGGGAAAAGATGCTAAAACCAAACAAGTGGCGCAAGAGAAAAGCCCCGTGCTGAAAGGTAGAAGTCACTACTTGTTTATTTACCAACCATAGAAAACAGCCCCTTTACCACGTGCACTTGGTGAGAGACTGCTCCATGCCCTGAGCCTGCTCTTAATCCAGATTACAGCCTCAGGCTGGGAAACCTGAACAAAACAACCTCAGTGCATGGCAGGAACTGCCAGGCCAAGAGCTGGGGAGCAGCAAAGAGAAAGTGCTGGGAGCTCACAAGGCTTTGCAGAGTAGAGCAGAGACTGCCAGAAGGGAGGAGGAGAAGGGGGAGGCTCCAGCAGTATTTTCTCCATGCCAGACTTGGTTGGGGGGGGGTCACATCAGCAGCTGTAGTTGGTACAGTTCACCAAAGTATGGGCAAGGCCTTCCCTTGCCTTCATTCTGCTCCAACACCTTTAACTTACCCAGCAATGTTCCAGCAGGACACCTTTGGCAGGTGAGAGAAACCTCTGTCCTACTTTGATACTTACCCCTGTTGTTTGACATCACCAGTTCAGCTCAGGTTGGTTTCAGCCGTCCTGAAGAGAAGTGAGACCAGGTTTTTTGTCGAGTTGCTTCTTAGTATAAATACCTTCATTTGGAAAGTGTCCCCCTCCTCCCAGGGAGTGATGTTGCAGGTGAGGCAGGGCCCATTGCAACGCTTGTGCTTCACTTGAATCCCACAGAACTGGAGATCTGTTAAACCCACAGGACCAAGGGGGAGTGTCCAGATTGCAAGCTCTGACAGCATTGCCCTACAAGGATGGTCATACAAGTTTCAATACCTGTGAACCTTTTGCTGAAGTAATTCCTAAAGGGAGCTACTTTCTGGATTTATAGGTAACTTTGCCAGCCTAGTCAATCTGTGGTTAAATTTTATTTTTAATTAAAGCAAATCTACATGCATTTGCTGTTGTAAGCATGTCTTTAGCATAACATTCCTCAGCATGGTGCTCTCACAGGTCTGAAAAGAAACCCAGTGAAAGAGTAGCTTTGCCAAGGGAAAGATTTTTAAAGCTGTACATGTAGGTGACAGTCATACCACATTGGAGTCCAAGCATCCCTAGGTGCCAAAGTTCCCTCAGTGCCAAAGAGGAACTGATGGCATTTGAAAGTCCTTGAGGTCTACAATGTGTAGTATCTGGATGTCTGGAGAGAACATCAACGCTCTGAGACCACCTCTTACTGCCTGGATTCCTGAAGGTGTTCTGGTGACCCCGAAGGAAGCAGAACCCAATTTTGCCAGCAAAGGACTAGAGGAGGGCTGAGTGTTGTCATTGCAGTGGCACAAGGGGCATGGAGGGTGGCAGGGAGCAGAGCTCCACGTCCTTCACCTTGTTCATAGCTCTGCACACCTGCCACAAGAGAGGTCATAACAAAGTGTAACAATAGCCTATCTAGTGCAGTAAAAAGCAGCTTTTTGCTACAGCACTAGTGACCTCTCCTTTGTAGTACTGGATCGTGCTCCCCTGGTCAGATTATGCCAAAGTGGCCTTCTTTTAACTCTAGTGTTTGATCAGGTCACCCAAAATAAATAAACAAGACCAGTGGGAGGGGTGGGGAAGACAACTGCTTTGAAGGTCCTGCCACTGGATTGTGTGGGTGGTTCATGGCCAGTGCTCATTCCAGGCTTCTCATTCCAAGAGCTGTGCTGTGCAAATCACCTGGCAAAAACAGGCAGTCCCTCCTCCTGCTTCTGCAGAGTTAATCATCCGTAGATTTCCCTGCATTTTACCCTAAAATAGCTTGCGTGGGGGTAGTGCTTTCCCCAGTGCCCTTGGGTGCTCCTGCCCACAGTCACAAGCCTCCAAAGGGTGGCTGGTGGATCAGGTTCCTGGTTTAGATTTTGTCCCACCACTTCTAACCCTCGCCCAGAGCAGCTCAGACAAGCTGGCTGGATTCTGCAAGGTGCAGCCTCTGAAATGCTGGTCCAAGCACCCCACACTCCCTCAAGACAGCACAAGTGCAAGGTTTCCTTTGGGTTTGATTTTATAGCGGGCCTGCCTCTGTTAGCACCACAGGAGTGAACTGAAACTGCTCATAGAGGCATTGCCTGTGCCAACAGAAGCAAAAGGTAATTTCCACTTTGGTGTAAAGGCAAATAAAAAAAAAATAAAGAAAAAACCCATAACTGCTTTTAATGCTAGATGTTTGACAGCGATGGCAAGAAATGTAGGTAAGAAATGTAGAATCTCTAGTCCCTTCCAGTGCTGTAGTCCCAAACGTGATTTTGGGACCAGTTAATGCTTTTGAGTCTGAAATGAACTGTGGAGACAAAGAAAGTCACATGTGGCATGGTGGAAAGGGAGAAAAAAGGGATGTGCCAATGGAGGCTCCAGGCCACAACTGAGTTTTCTGAGCTGTGACGTTATTGCAGGGCATCCAGGGGAGCCCAGGATAAAAACTACCCAAAGTCCAGGAAAACACAGCCTTGGAGGAGCGACTGGAACTAACAGGTTAATTAGAGGGGAAAAAAAAAAAAATCTGTGGCAGGGCATGAATGAAAGAAGGAATGAAAGGTGCAATAATCACTTCCCCAGACCTGCGGCAGAGCAGACAAAAAGCTGACTTGGAGAGCCAGAGCAGACACTTTCAAAGCTCCTTTTGCTGATGCTCATGTCACTGTTTTAACAGCTCAAAAAGGACGACCAAGGAAGAATTTTCCAGCGTGCTGTCGCATCGGTCAGCACAGGGGGCTGCTGCCACGAGCAGTGCTGGGAGCACGCAAGGAGGGACCAGAGTGGAAGGCTGGGATGGACTGAACTCCTCAAAGAAGGGATCAGCGCAGCAGAAGGGCGTCCCACAGGGGCACAGCTCCGGTGACACAGGACTGGGGGCTGCACTGATGCACCTCTTCATTCTGCAATGCCATGCTGCAGCCCTGTGTCTTTATCTCAGCCCGCAGGAGGTCAGAGAGATCTGTAAAAATGGTAATCAGACTGCCAGGATGGGTGTCGCTGTTCTGGGAGCTAGGCTGCAGGAAAAACCTCCTGTCAAGATGGGACAGACGTGACTGCAGGTGGGGAAGCGTTTGAGAAAGGATACAGTGGCCGTCTGCAACTAAGTTTTCATGGAAAGGGAAAAGACCCAAACCCTTGTGATTCCTGGGATGGGCAAGGTGTGCTTTTGGCTGGAAGAAGACTGGGGACTTGAGGACCCATGTATGAGGTCAAATAGGGTTCTGGATCATGAGAGATCACGAGGACAGTGGTTTGTGGCTCCTTTTTTGGGGTACAGCCTGCAGTTCAAAAAAGAGAAGTAAAACACTGTTGTTTCCTGGGAACCTCTGAAATTCTATGTATGTCCTGTGCCAAAAAGGCCCACAGGCATCCTCTGAGGAAGAGGATGGTCAGCATTACATTTTAATGACCAGTCCATGCATTTGGGAGAGCAGAGCCCATCTTGCCTCCAGAGGCTGTTTGTCTTGGAGAATAATGCTCTTCCAACTGGTGTGAATTCTCTTATGCAGAAGATTATATCTACTAAAATAAAGCTAGATGAGAGCAATTGGGGAAAAATGTCTTGATTATTCATAAAGACCCATTAAAAACTGGTTTTAGTGGTTTAATTCTCCCTTAGTGAGTGTGGTTGTTGGATCTGTGCTTTGTTTTGATTCAGATGGTATCTGCATCAGAGTGAATCATTTGAACAGAAACCCTGAGCTTTTGAAAAACCATCATTTCTTTAGGAAAGCAGAAAAATAGAGCCAAAGTTTAAATTCAGATGATTAAAATAAGCAGTTTAAAAACACCTGCTTAAAAGTTCTCATTTATTTTACCTTATTGAAGCAAAAAATGCTGAGTAACAAATCAATCCCTGATCTGTCCCACACCCCATCCTCGTACATAGGCACTACCAAACTGGTGCTAGACTGGAGAAGTGATCCAGATAAACCTTTTTAATTTTTAAATGGGACATGTGAGTGCTTTTTTCCCCCCCTCCATGTTTCCTAGATAGGCTCTTCACCACGCTGTGTCATTTTTCCTAAATGGCAAACCACGGTTCTTTTACAGCTGGCTTGTAGCAGGGGGAGTATTTTGTCTGAGTCACCAGAGCCATCTGTTCTAGGCAAATATTTTAGTGAATGATCTCTCTTTCTTACTTAGACTGCTTTTATTCTTCTGTTTGTGTGAAGACAAAGGCAGGGTGGTCTCTCACTGACTCTCTCACCCTCCCTCCATGAGCTGGCATTAAACCATGGCCTCACCCAGCTTCAACACCACCAAACATTACGATGTCCGTGGGCAGATTTTCAAGCTGTGTTGAAACTATGAATTAAAGTTTTAAATGAAATGTTTTTTGCTTCCTGGGCAGTTGCAAACAAGTTCTTTTCAGTTCCCTGCAGATTGCTCAGGGTATAAGTACATCATGTGGGGGTGGGGGCTCCTCAAAGGATTGACCTGTGTGTGCTTCCTGCAGCACTTGGATATCACTCAAGGTTCACAGCTGTGTTTCCTTGAAAGAGCAAGTTCCTTCCTTCCTTCGAGGGGGTTTGGGTGGCTTCACTTCATCTCCTTCCTTTCCCTGGTGCTGGTTCGTGGTGGTGTTAGACACTGGATCTTCACCTCCAGCCCTGCCATTCTCACACAACAAATATTTGAAAAGAAAGCTTGCACACCAGCCACCAGACCCCAGCACATGGAGATGGGAGGGTCCTGGGAAGGGGCCAGAGAAAACACTGCTTTTGTTTTCCTGGGCTGGTGTTTGTCCTCGGTTTTACCACTGCTCAAAGGCAGCTCTGCACACAGGGGTTGGGCTTCCCCTCTCTGCAGCACAGCCTGCACTACAGGCTGGGATGTGTGCATGTGTGCACCTGCTCAGGGGTGGGAGGGTTGGGCTTTCTCCTGTGCTGGCTCTCCTCTGTGCCCGTGGGTGAGTGACACTGCTCTGTGCCCTGAGCCCACGCAGGCTCTCCCTGAGATCCCTCTCCATCCCCCTCAGCCCGCCAGGCAAAGCAACGGGGCAAAGTCAGATATGGGTGATTTTTCAAATGACTCATTAGCGAGAAATTTTCTGCAATGGACTAAAACAAGACAGCTGAGTCGCTGCCTCTGTACTGAGGTTTCAGGGGCTTTACACACCACTGGGTGTAGTCTGTCCGTCTGTCCCCATGCACGTGCACGGAAGGTCCTTGGCAGATGCAGGGCTGACAGATGTCCAAAGGAGGATGCTCTATGTCCTCCTTAGAGCTGGCTTGTGTTTGGTGCATTTCTGGCCCAGAGCTGCCAGCTCATTAAATCCCAGAAAAAAATTAATGCACATGCCCCACCATCCCCCTGTCAGGAGGATCCAGCATGAGCCAAAGCCCCAGTTTTGCAGCAAATTTGGTACAATTTAGTGGTTGCAAGGGGTACCATGGGTTTGAATGGGATTCGCCACCCCCCCTTACTGGGTGTTTTGGGCCAGGTCTACTGTGCTTGCCTATGATATAACCTGAATAATATTTGGTGTGGACATCAGGGTAGAGATTGTTGTGGCTTAGCTTGCAACAGCACCCAGTGCCTGTGGACACAGGCAGCTCTGACACCACGGCAGGAGTGTACTCACACAAATATGTACTACATGAAAAGCATCACTGGCTTGCCTGGGTCTGCAGGAGACCCATAACCTATGGGCACACAGTTTGAGAACCACTGAATTTCCTAAATAACTAAAAATTAGGAGAAAGCTTTGGATTGGGCTGCATTATTTTTCATGATTCTGCACTGATTTTAGTCTTGTCTGGAAGGTGCTCAGTAGCATTTCCCTCTCCCAGCAACACCAGGGTGCCTCCAGGAGTGTCACACCTGATGCCTGATGCTGCTCTCAGAAGCATGACCCCTAAATCTTGACTGCAGTGTCAAAAAGTGATGAAATTACAGCTGAGCCTCAGAGCTCGGGTCCTTTATGCTGCACGTACACTTCAAGAGTTTCACTTGGGAGAGGCTCCACTTGAACCACCACTTCCTCCACAGGGCTGCTGTAAATATTTGCATTGCCACCAAATGCTGTAGCTGAACTCTGCCCGTACCAGCAAGCCAAAGTCTTTTCAAGTTCAGGCACTGGTTCAGCCTGGATCACCTCACTGGCTGAATCCTCACTGGGGGATAGGGCTGAGGGTGAAGGAAACTCATTTACATGAATATGAGTGGTGCCAGTTTAACAACTCTTGAGAGCTGGAGCAACATCTGGGAGACCTGAGAAATACCCAGCATCTCCCCAGGCTTATGGCAATTTAAACTGACTCTGATAAAAGTTTGATGAGCCAGGTGGGAGTGGTATGTCATTGTCCACCTCCTTTCAGTGCTCTGGGTAATGGGAGGTGGTTTACCTTTGGTGGCTAGTTATAAAAAGGGAAAAAAAAAAAAAAGCTGCCTCAAAATCAGACATTTTTGGGGAACACTTTGTTTGGCAAAGGGAAGCCATTGGAGGCACTCCTAATGTCAAACATTTTGGAGAGTGAGAGCCCACTGAGACAGAGGAACAGAGCCAGGAACTGGGTTAAACCTCTGCAATAAGATACATCTCCAGGCAGGCTGTAGTTCAGTGCCACAAGTCCTGGAGCCTTGGACAAACTTATTTTGGGCAGCCTGGACATGATTTCAGCTTGTGTTTTGCTGTAAGAGCACATTGAATGACTGTGGCGTAACTTGCTTTTAACTCTATCCTTGCTTTGTGCGAGGAAATGACAGCAAGGATTTGTCACACCCAATCATCATGCAACTACACGTGCAGACAAATAATAAAAATAAAATTAAAAAAAACAAAACAAGACAAAAAACCCCACCCCAAACCAACCACAACAACAACAAAAAAACCCCACCAAAAAACTAATGCTGAACCAGACTGCATAAAATGAGTAAAAAAATAGCCACAGATGGGCTCTTCACCAATGAGGAAGAAATGGCACTAATTTTGTCCATCTCCTGCCAAAGAAACAGGAATGCAGACCATTATTATTTTACCAAAGCATGGAAAGGGTAAAATAATTTTAAAAAATAGCAATAATTAGATAATTGGGATTATGCCTTTCAGCAACACAGTAACTGAATTAATAGAACCTGTTGGTTTTATTTTGTTAGACCATGAATATACTCCCTGCTCCAGGCAGCGGATGTGGTTCCTCAGCCCATGTCAATTGAATTAAACTTGCACAGCATGGAAAAGCAGGAGAGCTTTCCAGGAAAGTACTCACAGAAGTACTCACCCTTTTTGACCTGACCTGGGAGAAAACTGTGGGGCCAAGAGCACGAGCCAGGGAGCAGGGAAAGGCAAGCAGCATTGTCCTTCATCCTAAGTGGCTCAGTCAGGAGATTAGTCCTGCTCTACAAGATGCCAGACCTTGCCAGTGCTGACAGAGACGCCTGGAAAACAGGGATAAGGCTTGGAGCAGGGGCTGGCAGGAGTGGGGGTGGCAGCACCCTGCAGGAGTGGGGACTCACACCATTACAGTTTAGCAGTCCCAGCCTTTGAAGGCATAAACCTTCCATCAGGATTACTGAAGTCCCACCGGAGATTTTTTCCCCTTTCCCCTTCCCTATTCCCTTTTTTTCCCTCATGCAGACAACTCCACTGTGCTGCAGGGGATCTTCCCCTCCCTCCAAGTTTAATCTTCTTCATCAATGGTGTTTTCCCAGGACTATTGTACCCAGCCCTGGTGCTTTTGGAAGAAGAAAGCAAAGCACATCAGAAACAGGTGGCTGCTGGCTTCAGCCTTTGCATCCCTGTGCATCCCATTCTTCCCTAAGGAAAACACTGAGGTTGAGATTTTTCAAACATTTCAGAGGGATTAGCAGGTCCAACTTCTATTAAAATCAACAGGAACTAGACATGCAGCCAGCTGGGGGAAGAAGAAAAGTAAAAGGACATTAAACACCCAGCTAATGCTTAGTGATGAATCAACCATACTTCAGCCCCCAAAGGATGAATCAAGTATACCACTGATCCTCACTTTTCAGACAAATAAAAGCTGCCTTAAAAGTCCATGAGTTATGAATACACTGAGGTTTTTTTCAGTAACATGCAAAGGAAGGGAATCATTCTATTAGACATAAATACATAGGAATATTTTCTGTTGGCCTTTAAAGGACCTGCTTGTAAAAAGATCTTTTCTGACTGTCATTTAGTTATACCAACAATCTGGAGATTTAGAAACCAGGGGCCAGGCCGGGCCAATTTCTCATGTGGTGAAACTCCACTGAGTACAAGAGCATTTAGGGCAGGGCAGCAAAAGCATCCCTCCCAGGAAGAACAGGAGTAAGAAATGCCTGGGAGAATTAAATCCCTCTGACGGCAGCCTTGGCATGCTGCCTTCTGCCACATGGCTGGAGGTTCTCCATCAATCCTGCCATCCCCTTTAATGGTGCCTGTTGAAAAGACCCCACAGCTAATGAAGGACCAGCAGCTTGCTGTTGGACAATGAGACGTGCAGGCCCATAAATCCAGGGCTCCCGACAGAGGGCTGGGTTTCTGTCACTCTGCTTTCACACGGGGGTGCTCAGAACCCCGGCAAAGTGATTCATGGGCTCTGGGTTGAAGGCAGCTCTGCCTTCCTGTGCAAGTCACAGATCTCTGGGTGGATGGTGGAGACATGGTGTGGGCCAAAACTGGCCTCTGAGCAACAGGGACACCAGGAGAGATGACAGGAGAAATGAGCAACAGCGTGCTGCTGCCACCAGGTCATGCCACCATGACTTACTGACATGCCCTGGGAGGCTGGCACAGTTAAATCTCATTAACTAAATGCAGCATAAGCCCAGCAAGACACTGCAGAACTCCCCATCCCTCCTGCTGTGCACAACTGCTGGAGATCCTGGGAGAAAAGCCCTCTTCCCAGGCTGGTAAAACTAAATTTCCCTTCCAAGGAAAGGCTAGCGCTGAGAATATTTGCATTTGGTTTTCCTTTCCCCAACTCCATCTGAATAAAAAAGAATTGCTGGAAGTCTGCAGGCAAATTTCCTGTCACATGGTATTTTAAATCTCATGGTGTGCCAGCAGAACAGACTATGTATCAACCATTTATAGCATAGAAAGCTCAAGGAAGTACAACGAGTGAGACATAATAGTGAAAAAACCCCTTCTGGTTACCTAGGGAGAAATTAGGACCAGACAAGGTGGAGCACTTTGGTTCAGATTTTACATCTATGAGCACCAGTGACACTGAGGGCTCCTCTCTGTCCCTTGCAGTATCAGGCTTTTAATTAGTTTAATTGTCCTTATGACAAGCAATGAAGTGCCAGCCCAAGTGTTCCCTCAAATCTATCTAAACGAAGAGGAAGCTGTTGATACGCAGTAAGGGGGAGGAAGAGGACGATGATTCCTGCCCCAAATTGCTCACGGTGCCCAGTTTTATTTATTTATTTATTTAAAATGACACAGATTCAAAGCTTCCCTTCAGTGCAAGCATTTCAGCACCAACCACCCTGGAGGATGTGGCTGCTGGAAGAGGGCCTGGCTGGTCAGCAGTGAGCCAGAGGTGCAAGTCCCTGCCTCAAGGGTCTTGTCCAACCCAGCCCCTGTGCAGCAGATGGAAACCCACAAGCTGTGAGGATGCTCACACAGCTGAGCCCCAGGATGAAACAGTGCCCATTTTTTGCCCTAAAGCAGTTGGTTTAATTGAAGAACCTCTCCATAACCCTGCCAGTCACATGTCCTGAGACCACTGAGCTGATAACCAGCGCTGTTTGCCGAATCTCCTGGGCTGGGACATCCTGATGGGTCGTCCTCTGACGCACTCTGCTTTCACCCAAACCAAGAAGCTCCTCACTGCCATTTGTCAGACTTCAATCAGCTTGAAAGCTTTTCTAAGTTCTCTGGGGTGCAAAACCGTGGCTTTGGCAAGCTGGTTCAAACTGTTGACCAAATGGTGAAACAAATGACAGAAAAGCACCAGTCCCCGGCTGAAGATGTGGGGTTTGCCAAACCACAGCTCTGGAGGAGCCCAGAGCACACCCAAGCCTTCACTCCACAAACCTGGGAGCATCTGCTGCCCAGGGCTCCCTCTGAGGACACCAGGCCCAGCACAAACAGAAGGTTCATGTTTTTCAGGTTTTGTTTGTACAAACAGTCCCTGCAATTGCCAGCTGGACTACCCTGGAGAGAAGGGCATTAACCTCCCCAAGTACCTGCAGCGGCCCTTCTTTTTGTACATCTCATTTGTGCTGGCAAAAAAGTCCCCGAGGATCCAATTTGCACTATGGAAAAAAAAAAAACAACCCAAACTGTCAATCATAAATATGCCATAATAAGCAATTTTTAAAAGGAAAAAATACACAATATAGACACATGCATATAAAATAGGCTTCATAATTGACTTCCCCAGTGCTCATTAATTGCTGAATATAGATGTTGTGGGCTGCTGTACCCACTCAGAGCCACCAGCTTTGCTGCTGCCTACTTCACCAACTAATTTGTCCAGGTGGGATGTGCAAATAAGGCCAATTCCTGGCACAGGCATCTGAGGACACAAGAACAGCGTTTGGGGGGCTCAAGGTCCAAGGGAGAAACCCCCAGAAGTTTAGAAGTGGGAGTGATCTTTTTCCCCCATGGTGCAGCAAGCACAGCAAGATGAAGCCAGGCATTTCCTGGATGCAAGTCTCTCGTTCATCATCTCTGCTGATGCCAAAAAAAGAAAATTTAAAAAATCCTAGATACTTATATTAACACAAAAAAAGGCACTTTTTTTTTCCCAGCAGGAGAGGTGCAGATGGTAGGGGACCAAACTGGAGGTTTGTACTTTTCAAGGGCTCATGTGCAGCAGCCTGTGCCTGTCCCCTCTCTCCAAGAAAGCCAGCTTGTGGTGCAAGGACCTGAGGGGCTCAGGCAGGAGCTCCAGCAGGGCTGCACAAATGCAAAACTATAAAAATACTGTCGTATTCATGACTGCTACCATCCAGAGCATCAGCAGCCAGGGAACAATTCCGTAATTTTAAATTACTAGTAAGGATGGACTGAGGTGCACTTATATATAGCATGTATACATACAGCCGTGCAAAAACCAGCAAAATATGTGAAGGTCAGAACTGAAACAAAAAAAAATCTGTTTTGACTTACAAATGAGAGGTTTTTACTGGTTTTTGGGAAGCTTTTCTGCACAGGCAGTGTCACCATTTCAGCTTTTGCTTCAGGGTGGAACGGGGCAAAACAAACACCAGAAAATGATGCTGACTGCTAAAGGCCGAGTTTTCTAGCAGCTTCATTTCCCCAGATGCCAAAACTGTTTGTTGTTTAGGAGCTTTAGTGGGAGGTGGGTTTATTCTGCTCCTCCCTGTCCCCTGAGCTGCTGCACAGGAGCGGGGCCAGGCACCCACATCCTGGAGAAGAGCGACTTTGTTGGGTGAGTGGCCTGACTGCAGCTCCTCGTGCTGCACTAGGGCTGCTGAGGGGAGGGCAAAGCACGGGGCCATGCTCTGTGTCCCCTCAGGAGGTGACAGGTGGCCTCTGAGCGGCCACAGCTGAGGAAGGGAATGCAGTAGAGAAGGCTGTGCTCCTCCTGGAAACACAGCCATGGGTGCATTCCCACCAGTTGCACCTGGCAGTGAAATTTTTGAACCACAGAAAAACATCCCCCAGATGTCAGGAGGGAGGAACTGCCAGGCAGAACTTGGCTCCCCATTCAAAGAAAGGCAAAGCAATGCAGCCCCAAAAAGCAGCCCGGGTATGTCTGGGCTGTTTGACACTGTGTGAGTGTGCTGCCTGCAGCAGAGTTTCAGCACACGCTGCCTGCCCGTGCAGCTGCTGGGGATGGAGGAGGCATTGCCTTGTGTGGAGGAAAGTCCTGCTGTTACAGGACCTGAGCCTGTGTCCTGGGTTGCAGTGTATTCTATCGCCATCTACATGAACTGTTGACACCAGGTGGGTGGTGTTGCTTGCCTCCACCCTCTGGACTATCGTCTGTTAATGGGTTTTGCCACATGACTCATACATAACCCATTCCGGACAATATTGTGTTAATGGCCAATCAAGGCCTCACCACATGACTGGCAAAATTACATCATCCCATTGTGGGATGCTCCGGCCCGAGGGAGGAGACAAGCATTCCATCCTGGATATAAGCTGAGATTGCAAACACCACAGCAGCCCTGTCTACTGGCTTCCCAGAGGACAAGAGCTACCACTGGACTTTCAGCTGGAGACCAGACTGCTGAATCACCACTTCAACTGAGCTACTACGTTTGGACTGCTACCACCACCCCAACCGGGTGTCAGGTTGTATCTGACTTTGTCAGTGCTTTTCCTTGTATTTTTTCACTTATTTTTAATTTTTCCTATTGAATTTTATTCTGATTTACGATCTCCCACTGGTTTGTTTTCAAACCAATACAGCCTGGCATGAGCACGGAGCTCTGCCCATATCCATTCCTCAGGGTGAAAACCCAGCAGCATGAGGCTGTCGAGAGAGCCAGCAGCTGCCAGTGAAAGTGACAGTACTTGCCACTGCCATTGCTGTCCATGCCAGAGAAGTAGAAAGGGTGGTTATGAGTTCAGAAGACACACAGCGACTCCTCTGTGTCCACACGGTCTCCTCATGTCCGTGGGGACGGCCGAGGAAGCAGGGCTGTGACGGCTCCTGGCTGCAGCTCCCTCCTTTGAGCAGGAACTGCCAGGTTGTTGTCCTGGTGCCCGCCTGGGCCCTGGCTGCTCCAGCAGGAGAGGTGCCAGCCATGCTGGAGAGCCGCCTCCGGCCCCGCTGCAGCCCAACACTGACAGCGGCTCCCCGCGCTGCACGAGTAAGGAGCACACCACTTGGCTTCAAAACATACAATATACTTTATTGCCTGCTAGATAACCAAAGTGAGGAGTCAACACCATAGCTGGAAAAAGCAGAAAAGGACCAGGAGAAGGAAAAGAATATCCAGTCACCAAACAAGTTATCAGGCAATAAACCATACACAATATAAATAATCTGTTTCCCAAACAACTAAATCTTTATTTTGCTAATGGCCATTATATGGTTAATTATCAGTAGTAAAATCTCTGGATTTCCTTTTCTACACAGCATTAGTAGTAAGAAATATATAAGGGACTCTGCAGAAAGCAATACAAAGGAGTTATATACACAGGCACCTTCTGTGGAGCAAGAACAGAACCTCATCTAATAAGGAAGGGCTATCTACAAACCAGAAGACCATGGTAATACAATATTAGCTCAGACTTAGTTTAGCTGCAGCCTTTCCACAAGGTAGGCTAGCCAACTTATGTATACATATATATTTTAATATAGATATATATAGAGATTTATTATTTTAAAAATAATGTGAACTACCTGTAGTTCCTAGACTAATTTTAAAGAGGCAGTGTACCTTTCTGAAGCTTTATTTCAGGAAGTATATTAAAAATGGTATATAAAAGACTAGCAGACCCAAGCTCACATATCGAGTCCTGATATCTTCCCTCACACTTCTTTTTCTAATGCTATAGCTGCCACCTGCATTGACAGCAATGCTTTTAGTCATCTGGATTGCTATTTATGTTGCTGTAATTGCTACCACTAAGTTTACTGGATTATAGTGTTAGTAATTGTCGATTATAAATAGCAATAATGCTGCAGTACACTGTCAAAGCCTGACGCATTATGAAGATCTAGTCTGTATGTGCATGCAGAGTTTCGTTGTTTAATCTAAAAGAACATTTCCCAGTCAAAGTGCTTCCCCTGTCAGCCCTACCATGTATTTCAACCACACGGCAAGGGCTCCTCTCTCTTGAGGAAGATGTGATGCCTCTCACCCCACACCAAGCTCTCAGCAGCCCTTCACACAGCACCCATTCATCCAACTTCGTTTTCAGGACATAACCCTTTCCTCTCACATAACCAGTGTCCTTAAGGCTACTAAATATGACTTATTAAAATTAAAACAGACTATTTGAGGAAATGCTTTTAACACATTTTGGTCAAATTTCCAACTGGGCTATTTGAGCCTCGTGCTCCCCACAGCAGGCAGGGAGCAGACTGCTGCCTGTTGCTGCTGCCCAAGAGCCAAGCCCAAGCTGCCAGCAGCGGATGAGGAAGGGAGAGACATTTGCAAGGAACACCCTGAGGACCTGGCAAGGCCCAGGGTGCCTTTTGTGCCACCCTTTTCCAGGCTGCTCCCCGTTTGTCTTGGGGTCCACTCACAAAGGCAAAGTGGGAGCACGCACATGCAGACAGGCTCCCCTTCCAATGGATTTCCTCCTGAAAACAAGGATGGAGGGACAAGGCCCCTCTTGTAAGCGGGATCACTTTGTGCTCAGCCCACACCCCTGCTGCTCACATGAGATGCTACACCACTTTTGTTCACACAGATGTCACACTTAACACACTCCCTGCCATGAGGGTTTCTAGATGCCTCTTCCCAAATCAGTGACCACACCTCGATACGCAGTTGCTCTACCTCAGGTACCACACCAGTGCTGAGGGTATCCCCTACAGCCTGCTGCATTCCTGATGACCTGCCAAACCAGGATCTGGCCTGTGGGACTTGGCATGGTCCCACCTGCACACTCTGCTCCCCTGGACCCCTAGCCAGGCACACGCCACCGGCAGAAGTTACAACCTCCAGTGCAAGCTCCAACATCTGGCCAAAAGCACACAGCACACACTCAACAGAAGCCATCTTTAATACAGCACAAAACATGTATCAAGAAAAGTGTGGCAGTAAATAGTTTCCCCTAATAATTCTGACATTTTGATAGGGGAGCTTAAAAATAGGTATTTGAAAGAAGGATGCCCTGATGGAAGAGGATGTATTTGCAGTGTTAGGGAAGGAAGGATGGTCTGTACCTATGAGCATATCTACCATGTGCACTCCGCCAGGCAAACACATCCTTGCTGAATTTAGCATTGCCCTCTGCATCTTCGATTACAAAACAGTAAAGACAGAAAGTTCCTGATTGGTATTTGATGTGAACTCAGATGCAGTCTTAGCTATCCAAGCAGCAGGTATCCTTTGTCTTATCCAGGTACCCGCTGGGAGCAGGCAGGGAAGTACCACAAGAAGAAGGGTGCACGCAAAAGCTGGAAGCTGAGCTTTATGGTGCATGATGTAAATTCTTCTGCCTATAGCAGGAAAGCCACTGTGTAGGGACACTGCTTAAAACTCAGTCACTTCAGTCCCTGCATCACCACCTCAGAGCATCACTTCACCTTATTTATGCCCTTAGACTTTGCTTTGCCTTTGACACACACTGTGCAAGCACAACACAAGAGAAATGCCCTTATTTTTTTGTATTTTGCTAAGAATTTTGTGCATGCAAGGGTAACAGGATCAGTGTTATTTTTCAATTCTGTAATTCCTCTCCAGCTCTACGGGACTCAAAGCACATGCTGATACTCAACAGGAGGGAAAATGCGAGAAGCACCTCGCTATGCTGGGAAGAAGGGAAAAAAAGAAGGGCAAACTTTAAGTGAGAAGCAATTACACTATAAAATCAGCTGAATATTCATTTGTACTGGTTGCCCTTGTGGTTTTGACTACTGAGTAACAGGCTGTAGTTTGGAAGTCATGCTCTTGTTGATCTGCTGCAAAGTGCAACTTCTTTTGTCACTTGTCTCCACTGTAACCTGTTTTTGCTTATTCCAGGTACGGCTCCAAGGGGTGAGCAGCACTGAGAAAATCAGGGGGAGCACGAGGGATTAAGAGTCTATCAGAGCAGAAAAGAAACTGTGAAACATGGAGGAAAACACTTTTCCTTCTCCAGGCATCACTAAAGATTATATTGATGGTGAAAGCTGAGGACTACTGAACATACTGGTTAATTTGCAGCTGAAGTTGCAATACCCGATAGGCACCCACCGTATTTCACAGTTTGTGTGTGACAACAGGAGCAAAAACTCCTAGCACTAAGCCATCCTTGCCAGGGTGATTATTGGGCTTGGGGAATATAATTTCATCCCTCCCACAAGCTTGGTTTCCTCTTTCATAGTGACAGTTCTTCTAATCACAAAGTTGTTGAGGAAATTGCATTTTCTAACCTGCTCTGTTGCCCCCCTTTTCTTCTTAGCCATTAAATATTATTTTTTCTCTCAATGCTTGGAGATTGCCAACTTCTGCAGGGGGTTGCCTGTGGAGATACTGCCCTTAAAAGTAAGTCTTTGGTCAGTACACAGTTGGACAGGATTTCATCAAAGGCTCATACTGGAACTGAACAGACCTGGGTCCCCCATCCATCCATGCTGCTTGCCATATCCATGCCCATAACTGGGGCCAGATGTCACCTGGAGCAAGCATCCATAGGAAGCCTCTGCTTTGTGTCCTGCCTGTGGTACTGCTTGTTTCAGCCCTCCAACACAGCACCCAGTCCCTGTGCTGCCTTGCTGTGACTCCCTGGGTGCCTGTGCCCAGCTCTGTACCACCACACGGAGCAGCTCACCGGGGCCTTGGGGCACCACGGCAAACAATGGGCACTGAATGCCTCCTCTGCCACCGCCTGCAGCTGTTCCCTGCGAGGCCACAGAGCCCTGGCTGGGCAGGGCTGGTGCTCGGAGCACCCCAGCAGCCTGGGCAGCCCTGGGCAGTGCCACTGGCCACGACTGTGGCTGTGTGGGGCTACAAGGGGCCGCTGTGCACTGCTGGAGGCACTAATGCTGCCTGAGCCGGGGGCTTTGCCATTGCCTTCCCCACCTCGAGCTTCGTGTGGCCGTGCAGAGGAGCAGGGCTGGTGGGTCTGGGTCAGGTCCCAGCACATGCCAGCGTGCCTGGGGTGATGTGTCCCAGTGCCTGGACCAGTGGGAGAGTGTACGAGGTTTGCCAACCCATTTCTTGCAAGCCTGCAACTTCTGGTGAGTGCAGCAAACCCCTGGCACCAGGCACAGCGACCAGGAGTCCAGGCAGAGAGCCTCCCAATGAACCAGAATAGGCAGAAAATAAAGGCAACTGCCCCGCTTGAGGAATGTGCTCTCCCCTTTGCTTCCCCATTAGATGCCTAATCCCAGTAATGGGCTCTCAGCATGGTCTGTCCCTCAGAGACTCCTCAATAAAGGGTGGCATTGCCCCAGGTAAACTGGTGCACGGGCCAACAGGGGAGTGCAGAGCTCTTGTAACACACTGGCCTTGCTCCATTAGTCTCCTAAATGTTTCAAAATTATTCCACTAGTCCTAGTTTGGAGCTGGAGAGAGTATAGCAGGCACTGCCATGGGTCCCTGTCTCAAAGCAGAGACTGGGGATGTCCTGGTCCCTGCACTGCCAACACCATTGCACGCAGCTTTTCCCAGGTCTTCCAGGGAGAGGCTGGATCAGACCCCAGGCAGGGGCCTTGCTGCAAGCACAAGTGATGCCTTGCCAAGCAGCATCCCAGCAGAGGATAATCAGGAAAAAGGCTGTTTCCAAGGCAGGAGGCAGCGGAGAGAGGACAGCTGTAGGCCAAGGGCAGGCTCTGGCCCCTGCTGGCTCACCAGCCTCTTGCTGTGGCTGGCACAAGCACTGCCCAGCAAAATGGATGCTGTTCTCCTTTGGTTTCCTACTTGTAATATGGCTTTACTGATGGCCTTGTAGTATCTGAAAAGGTACAAAGGAAAAAGGCTTGCACGCTGGGTTGGTTTGTGGCTGGCGATTTTTTGGTTTGGTTTTCTGTTTTTTCACTGTCTGAACTCTGTAAAAAAAAAAAAGTTGAAGGCAACTACTGGATAGAAAACACAGCATGAGGAGAAAGGTCTCTTGGAACCTCTCTGATATGGCTATTAACCATCAACCTGACACACCATTCGAACAAAGAGGTTTTCAAAGGCATGGAGGAGTCCTGTGGTGAGCAAAGTTGGGCTGGCGCTCCTTGAAAATCTTGTCTCAGATTTTATCTGATCATTATTTCTAAGGTTGCATTTATAAAAACAGCTAAAATGCTCCTCTATCTAACGTCATTTGAGGACACTGTCTTTTTCTCCTGTACCCTAAAATCTTGTACTTAGGCACTGGGGGAATAAACCACCCTCAAAAAGACAGTCAAACACTGGAAAAAACAGCATGGGAAATGGTTGATTCTCCACTACTAGAGGCTTTTAAGGACAAGTTCAACATCTACCCATCCACCCGTCAGGTCTGTGCTAAGTATGGCTTAACCTGCCTTGGAAATTCTCTATCTGATGTCTCCCAGTCCCTTTTGGCCCTGTGACTCTGCACCAAGTAAATACTGCCAAGATCTTGTCCTGCCACAACCCAGGATGTGTTTAATACCCTGTCTGGCTGTTCGGTTTTCTGCCTTAGCTTGCTGTTTGTCCAGGAACACACACAAGCACTTCAGACATCCTATTAAGAGTCAGCTTACACTTTTCTCACACACCACCAAAATCCTGTCTATTTATATAGTCATCCTGAAAAAAGATGAAAATGGGGAGCAGCAAACCAAGAAGAACATACAAAAATGTCCACCCTGACATTCAAAAGCTGTCACAGACAGCTTTCCTTCAGCCTTTTTCCATCTAGAAAAACATTGACCGATCTGCTGACAAGTTCATAACAAACAAGAAAACCCCACACTGACAAGAACCATTGCCTCTTAAATTATCATTTGCTGGTTCTTGCCCATGGTTTGGATGGGTTGGGCATTCAAAGAGCAGCTCTTTTTTAAAATCTGCTACAAGTAGCCCAAAGAAATCACATGGTTTACATGAAACACGACTCTTGTCTCGGAAAAAAAAACAAAAAGGAGGAAAGAAAAGAACAAAAAAGTCAAGCTAGGAGCCTGGGCCATTTTAAAACAGGCACTCAAACATCTAGATGAAAGAGCTTTAGGAAATATCAACACTACTGTGACGATAATGTGCAATGCTGCATTTCTAACACGAGTGCCCAAAGCTGACCTCTCACCCCCATCTCCTCTCAGCTGGCTTACGGTGCACCATTAATGCAGCAACACAACAGCAGTGAACATACAAGGAGTGAAAGGGGGTGAACAAACAGTGGCAGCTGCATTGGTCGGCCATGTTCACCTATGGATGGCAGTGGGAATCCATCTGTTCACCATTTCTGCAGTAAGCAATTACTTTAGCAACTTGCTGACCCACTCTCACCATAGAAACCCAAGCAGAAAATGCAAAATTTAATTTATGAAGGTGCTGGTCTTTCCTAATAGGCTTGTCTGCACCCTGAGTTAATCCCCCAACCCCTAATTATAAATTTCACATGGGTGAAAAAAGACCATCTAGAGACAGATCTAATTGTGGAAGTCTGTGGCATCCTTCCCCAGTTCATGTTTCTTGATGAAAGCAGTGCTCAGTAACAATAACAAGAGGATAAAAATGTCTTTGCATCAGCAATTACGCCACCTGCACAGAGCCTTGAGACAACCACCACGACAACAGTATTTCAAGCAGATGGATGAAGTTTACAACAGCAAGTATCCGGTGCTTCCACAGCCAATCTCTGACTGTAACAACTCAACCCCGCGGGGAACTGCTCCCCCAACACAACCTCTGTCATGCAAAGTGCCTAGAACAGCTTTCAAACACAAGCAGGTGAAAGACACCGATATTAAAAGCAACATTTACGAACTGACAAGACATGCAGGGCAAGAGCCCTTGGTCATGTGAGTCCTGCAGGTGCAGCTCAGGCTGCAGCTGCCTGCAGCATCTGCCAGCTGGCATCCCTATCCCATCCCTTTGGATGCAGTGGGGCTGCTGCACAGCTTCCTGATGGCCAGGGTGCCATCTCTGGAGGGAAAGCCATAATGCTGCGTGTCTGATCCCACAGGCTTCCCCCACGTGTGCTTGTTGCCTCCTGTGAGGCTGTATGAGCAAGGTAACTAGAAAAGCCAATACTGTGTTTATTTGATCTTTTCTTCAGTAATTATGGAGAAAAAAGTGTAATTGTTTGGGGATTGTCATTTCCCCCTCTAATAAAGAAATTTAGAAAAGTGGTAAGAGTTTTATTTTGCAAGTTAAGGCTTAGCATGAGTTCACGTGAATGTTGTAGGTCTAATATGCAGTGCTGAAGGGGGTTTGGTTTGGCTTTAAAAAAAAAAAAAAGTGAATTTAAGCCATGCACTAAAAAATGAACCAGGCCAAATTCCCATCAACTGTGAATCTATTCTCACAATAAACTGTTAGGAGGAGGAAATAATTTATCAGGTTTCAAAAACCTGCTGGGTGCCTGGCTCTGGTGCTGGTGGGCTTTCCTACAGAGAGCTGGGGCGCAAGAAAGGCCTGGGGAGCCCAGCTTTGCTGCTCTATCCACTTCCCAGCAGGATCCCACCTCCCTGTGCCTTTTTGCAGAAGCTGTGTTTGACACACAGCCACGGCTCAGGAAAATTGTTGTTAAAATACTAATTAAAAAACACTGCGGGTTTTTCAGAGTTATGCAGTAGCCTGGGAAGGTGTGGGATACTGTCCACCCTACTGAAAATCTGTGGGATGTTTTGCTATTGATGTCTACCAAGTGTTCAGCCTCTCAAAAAAAGAGAGGAGAGAAAGGCAAGATGATTGATAAGCAAGGTGAGAGATTTGCAAGCAAAGCTTGATGTTCCCAACTTCCTGCAACATAAAGAAAACCATCCAGGGGAAAGATCCATCCCTACCAAATACAAAACATTTTCAGTGGGGTAGCAGATTTGACAGAAGTGGAAAACCCAACAAGTTCTTATTTTGAAACAGCTTTTATGCTGTTTATGTCCCTTGTATCTTGATGGAAACAGATTTCCAGTCGCTGAGATGTATGGGACGGTGGTTTAATGCTGAATACAGATGCACATTCCAGGCATGCCACCACATCCTCCCACAAGCACTGTCAAGTGTGACAGGCCAGTGCTGCTAAGGGACTCCCATCTAGGTCTGAGGCAACTCACAGCACCTAAAAAATTACATTTGCCATTTACTATTTATCTGAAAATTGTTGAAATAGTTGTTTGTAGCTTTATTAATCAAAATTACTAAAAAATTACTCATCTTGCAAAGCACACTGAGTATTTTCTGAGTGGTCTAAAAGCCCAGAAATTTCTATTTAAGAATACATTTTTATCTCATCATTAAAGATGCTTTTAAATCCCCGCTGGCAACCGTTGACCATCAACTAGAGAACCACTGTGTCAAAGTGGAACAGAACACATCTCTTTTTTTGTCTAGGTTCTTTAAACTAGCTGTAGATTAACATAACCATGAATATGAAGCTACTAGTTTTATACTGACTCTTGTGTATTATGGTGTTTTCAAGGTTCTCACCCAGGAAATGTATCATAAGTAAAACCCTCATAAATTAGTTAGTTCAAAAATCCAACCCTTCATCCCTCAGAGATTTTCCTTGCTGGCATGGATTTCTGCATGAGAAGTAAGTAGTTAACGTTCACTTTGAAAGATCCCAGAGCTCAATTAGCTATGTCCTAAATGTGGTACACTACAGACAGTTACTTGCAAAGATGTTTGGAAAAAATTATGTACCAAGATTAAACAGTCACGCAGCAAATGCTTCCTTCCATTACTTTCCAGTGTAAAACTATGCCTTGTGCCAGCCAAGCACAGTATTTTTTCTGGAGACAGTAAGAAGAATTTTCTTAATGACTGATTAAAATAATGATGAGCACTTGATATTATTTATGATGTACTTGCAGGGAAGCACTCGTTAGCAACACTTACTTCATGTGCCAAATACATCTGTCATCTAGGAGTGAATGGGATGGTTTAGAACTGCATCACCCCTTAAGCAGCTCACACATTACTTCTAACTGAAAAGTTATTGCTACAGTCACTGAAGCAAAACACAGCATCCATTCCAAGCCACAGACCTCAACTGCAATTTCTGCTTTTTTTTCAGACTGCTCGGCAAACCTTGCTCTTTGAATTGGAACCTCTTGAAGACAATGAATTGTCCATCTGCTGTGATGGTAATTTCCTTGCCACCTTACTTCCATTAGAAAACACTGCTCTTCACAACAAAAGGAAACACAGCCTTGTTGCCACAACCTGTCAATCTCTGTACCGCCTACTGAAACCTGGAAGCTCATGAAGGTCCATCAAGCTCCTGGCTGGGTTTGCTTCATTTTATATTACAAAAATCTATCTAAGCAGCTGCAGGAAAGAACAGATCCCACACAAAGTTGTTGAGGCATTAACGAACTTTCTGCCATCCAGAAGAGGAGAGGCTTGTAGCGAAAGAACCTCCCCCTGCCAGCGCCCACCTCCATGACAAACACCACAGCTGGGAGTCCCAAACCAGATGAACCATCCCAGAACGTAACAGGGAGCAGTCTGTCTGTCTGCCAAGAGAGATGTGCAGTGAATTTGCTTCAAATGACATCACTCTGACTGATGCCAATGGCAATGGTGTGCCTGAATCAATGACATTGGTTTTGCAAGACTGAAAACACATGAACTCCAGAGCTATTACAAGAGCCACTATTACTGGACACCGACACCAAAACCAAGTATCCTAAACTCTGACAGAATGGCACTGTCTGATTTCCAAATTCTCCTTAACCCCTAAAAATGGTATGGTGTTTTAATAACCCAGTGGTGCCAATCAAGTATTAAGGGCACCCACCCTTGGAAGGAAGGGAATTGATGCTCACATTGGTCTGACTGAAGCCTGATGGTCTGCTCCAACTGGGAAGCCTTTGGTGGGCCATATATGGAACTTGTACTCCAAAGACGTATTCCAAAAACTTCTTTTGGATTGGAAGGACACCTCCTGGAAGCTCAGGTTTTCTCTTTCCCCCCCTTTTTGTTTTCTTAAATTGGATGTTTTTTGATGGCAACACCTGCCTTCTCTTAGTGTGCTGCAATGCTAAGCCTGTCATTCTGACTCAGCTGGCTTGATTTTTGAGTCTATTTCAATTAGTTCATCTTGTTTCACAGGCTGACGAATAAGCTAAAGTGCTGCTCTATATGGAATACATGTTTTGTATTTTGTACTTTATATAGGCTGGATTTTCCACTGGAGTTTCAGCTGGGCTTGCAGCAGCGACACTGTGGTCCAGTGCACTTCTGCTGAACATCTAAAGATTCTGCTATCAGAAAAAAATCAATAAAGCCTTGATGAAATTTCAAGTATATTTTAAATACAACTGTATTAGAGCTCAATTTCTTTCTGTTGCTGTACCAAGAACAGTCCACAAAAAAGAATCTGACACTGGATAGAAGGTAGATATTGTATCTCATAGGTTTTATTTCAGAAAACAGAACAAAACAGAACTTTGCAGCAGAGATAGGAATGCATCTCGTGTTTTGTTACAAAGTGCTAGTGTCCTACTGGAGAATCGACAGCCCCACGAGCTGGTGTACAGCATGGCTACTGTATGCCCAGGTATACTGTGTGTCTCACTCCATGCTGTCACATTGTAGGAAAAAAAAGTCTCTCTGAAAGCAGGGTTAGCTGTACATTAAAAAACTGCAGGATGAACAAAGAAAGGGACTCAACAAATGCTACTGAGGGGAGAACAGCAGTGTCTAGCAAAGCGTGGTGCTGGAGTCGCATGATGCCTTTCCACCCTGTGTTTTTCCAGAAGTATTAGTGGAAATTTACCTTACCTGACAGTTAAGAGTCAGTGTAATGCCATGCAGTTGCAAAAAGCAACCTGAGCAAGAGCTGGGTTAAACACCAGATCTAGATGCACTGAGAATTAACTGAATGCAGCAGGTCTTTGGTTGGAAGAAAATGAGAGCAGAAGAGAAAAGATGGGACTTCAAGGAATGAAAGTGACTGTTTTAAGGTAATTCAGTAATAAAGAAAAGTGAATAGTGACTTCAAGGTCACTGACTGTGCATCCGATATTGACAGAACATGTATTTCTTGAAACTTTTTCCACTTTTTTTGCTCACTGAATCAGAACTTTCCTTCCCCTTCCCCATGACCTTTACATGGCCTTTAAGGCTGAAGCTTTTCCATTCCTGGCGTTTCTCTGCAGAGATACTGACGCATACCCAGTAAAGGCAGTGCAAAATTGCATACGTTTCTTCTTTCCTGAGTAAATGGCACACAGTTAAAAAAAAAGCCACAAACCTAAATGTTTCCCTTCTCCTGCTTTTAACTCAGGAGATCTGCTCTCATGTGAAGAGCCAGTGTCTACTGGCTTCATGAAGTCTGTTCTTGGGTCTTCTGTGATCAACACATACATTGCAATCAAGGAGGTTTTAGGCATCCAAGGGACAGAAAAAGAGAAGATCTCCAACAGTCTAATTTTCAAGCCTCAAGAGGGTAAAATATAGGGGCAGAATGGATTCCTGGTTTAAACAAGTTTCCAAAGTAGTGGTAACCTACTACCTTTAAGTTTAAACATTGATGTCACTTGCTACTTATTTCTAAGAGAAACCATTTCTGAGTAAGTTCTCTTCTGTCCGAAGACTGAAAACATAGCAAGGGCTTCTTCTGTGGGATGACTTCTCTTTTATCTTTGTTGACTATAAACAAGCTTCCTAATTGTGCAAAGAAGACAAAATCCAGAAACACGAAGTAGATACCTAGAAAGCTCAGAAGAAAATGCAAACTTTTCTCCCAAAGCCTAACTGCACAGAGTCCTGTCTCTCGTTGTCCCACAATATGCATCTTCATGTGATGTAAGTCCAAAGAATTCTGGGGCACTTGAATGGATCTGCGGATCTTCTAAACAATGTCAACAGTGCTGAACTAGGCTCAGAAGTTTTAAACAATAAAATGGAAGCTCCCAGTATAGGAATGTAAGGAAGAACAATTAGGTAAAAGTTCTTTGCAAAATAAGTGACATCTTCACAGTCATTGTGTAGAAGCTGAGTGGATGATCTGACAGAAAACTACAGCTTACAGTTCTGAAGATCCATCTCTGGGTTTTGGCATCTTCCATTTTCAGGTGAAAACAAGCTTGTTTAAATATAAAAAACCCAACAAGTTCATACTGTAGCTGAAAACAAATTCTGCAAATACTGCTGACTCAGCCATACATTAAAGTAAACAACCATTTGATGGTAAAGCAGGTGAAGTATCAAAGAAGCTCCATCTGAATAATATTTATTTGCAATCATTAGTTTTAAACGGGAAACTGTTTACAGGCACATGCTAGATAACCAGTTTGAATGAACATGAAGAAATCTATTTAAAGGTCCTTATCAAATACTTCAAATATTTTATTAAATATTTTATTCAGTTTCATTATCACAGTTTAATGTACTTTAGCATGTTATACACATGACTTAACATGTGCACTTAAAAATATCAAATTAGAGGTTTTTGAATAAAGTATGACATTCTATAAATGTGCTTATCGACTTAACTACACACAACTAAGAAGGCAGTAGCTCTGTTATACCATTGATGGAGATGAACTATTGTAAGGCATGTTTACACCAAACTTTGGAGAGAATAAAAACAAATACTAGGTCAAAATTCAGTGGAAATACATGTGAGAATAGAAGTTGAAGGATTGGGCTCTGAGAAGAAAGATCACAGCAAATCAGTTCTGTTAAAACTGCCAACAGATACTAGATACTGCTTATTAAAAGCAAGCACTGCTAAGGAAGGTTTTTGTAGCATCCAGGTCAGCAGATTCTGTGTTTTTTTCAGGTGTGATTTTTGAAACTCACACCTTATGGTGTGTAATGTAAAGATACCAAAATCTAGCAAGGAAGCTGGAAAACTACCATCTGAGAAACTTCAAGTTGTTTTCTGAGCAAACATGGGAACGCTCCTGTACAGGGTACATGCTGGAGCCACTGCACGCCGGCGGGTGTAGCAGACGTACACACACGTGCAGACACATGCACATACACACCCCTCCTGCTTTTGCCACCCTAAAAGACCCAACCTCTGACTGAGCAGTACTGGGGGGCAAACAGGGTTTCAGCTGTGGATGTGAGAAGAGCAGACTAGACCTTTGCATTCGGGAGCCCCGTTAGTTATCCGCAACAGGTGAGGCTTTTCCAGCGGACTACAGTGCAGGTCTGCCGATGCATGCTAACAGCCAAGACCCAGAAACTACAATGTCATTCTTTGGAAGAACTCAACAAGATGTTAAGCTATTTGCAGTCACTTTAAAATTCCACCTCAATGAAGGCCCTAGGTCACGATGATGTGCCTCCCCCAGGAACATCACGCAAGCCCAAGCTTAACTCCAAGAGCATAGTGGTCTGTGATCGGGGCTCCCACACTGTCACAGTGTCAACAACAGTGCTGCCCCTTAAGGAAGGAGGGTTTCCAGCCTAAGCTTAGGTGTGTTGCTGAGTGGAGATCTCATGTCAAGTCTTCCTAGATTTCTGCCATTAAAGAATTAGTGTGGGAACAAAAAATAAACATCTATCTCATAAGCTTCTTCAAAGTTGTCAATTCAGTATAAAAGACTAAGTATATAAATGACTATGGTAGTACTTCCGTGAGAGCATAAACCTCACTGTGCCTTCTTCTTGGGGAATTCAAGGGAGGAGGCAACGCTTTCACAGCCTAAACATGTACTTGTTCATGGCACTCAGTGTCCTGAAGTGCCTCAGCATCCTGGCAGCTGTAGTTGACAGTTTAAAAATATGTACAAGGTAAGGAGAATGCCATGAGCTTTGCAAAACATGGCAAAGATACCTGGGAGGTCTACAATCTATCAAACAAGCACAGCAAACAAACAGCATCTAATGGATAACGTAGGGTATACAACACAAAAGTTGCACAGTTATGTTTCCTTGCAAAATCAGGACTGCAAACGTAAACTCCAGAGTAAGTGTCAAGAGTAGCACGCGGCTTACTCGACACCTTTGGAAACATCAGAAGTCCACCACCCCACGAGCACTGCATCTTCTGCTCTTGTTGAAACTGATCTCACTGAACCAAGCAGAGCCCACGTCCTGCAGCCCCTATGACTGTGGCAGAGGTTAAACGAAAATGCTCCAGCAACATAGTTTGGCTACCACTGTATATTCAGCCTTTATGGTGTCTGCGCTAGATAAATGTTGCTCTTGGAAAATAAAGCACACAGTGATATACAAATGGTATCAATGGCCAGAAGGATTACATGATCAAGCCTGAAAGCAAATGGAAGTTAACAAAAGTAGTCTTTTAGGAGAGGTAGCCATATTAGAGTCAGCATTCAAAAAAAAGGGAGTGCACTCAAAAGGGTCAACATACATTATAGTGTCTTGTAGACCCATCACGTTTCTGGTTTTCCTACATCATTTTTTTGCAGAATGTACACACCCAGGCACACACGCACACACACACACACACACATATACACATCTAAATTCTGTTCTAATTCCCCTCTGTTGCCATAATGTTGCCATACTGAGAATAAAGGACAGCTTTCCTTTCATGCTCTCTTAGCTGTCCCATGTCTGTAACTTGCCTTCAGTTGGTTCAGTATCTGTACAGTAGCTAAACAGGCAGTGGGAATTAAAACTGCTTCAATTAATATCCTGTTGCAAAAGACAGCATCCAAACTATAAGGCATTCCCTTGTACTGACGTGACTTACAACTCTCTACTTGATATAAACTGCAGAATGCTCTTCAGCCTTGTGCTACATAGGCAGCTTTCACTCAAATAATAAAGACCAAAGCTGGAATTTAAACACCACAAATCCACACACTTCTACCAGTCCCTTGTTCTTGTGCCCCTTTCCAACAATGCTTATCACTTTAATTTCAAAAGTCATGCACCAATGCTATAAAATAGAAACCCAAACTACCAAGAAGTCTCTTCCTCATGACTTTGGGATACTGTATTAGTATAAAAGAGCATTCAGTCATCTTAAATAAATATATTCTTTTCTGAAATTACAGCACATTCAAGGGGTAGTTACTGCCACAAGTGGAGCACTAAGTAATCTCCATAGATGTTTTCAGAATCATCTAGTCAGAAAAGACCTGTAAGATCATGGAGTTTTGATTGATTTGGTCTAATACCTGGAAAATAGCCTACTGTGGGGATAAGAATCTGCATCTCAAATGTTGTGCAGAACATTTTTCCCATATTTGTATACAGTACTAGAACAATTAAGAAGACATTACAGTAATTTTCTCCCAGCTGCTTAGATCTGTAGCTTCGGCTACAACAATGCATTTTGTATGTCTCAGAACTATGAAATATTGAAGATGACTAAATAAATAAAAGCCAAGGAAAACTGGGACAGTACTGCATTTTACACTTGAGACAAGATTCCCCCCTCCCATGGATAAGTCACAGAGGACAACTACAGTAAATGCTTGTCTTTTTTTTTAAAGAAAGATTTATACACAGGTTCAGATCCAGAAAATAATGTGAAATGCATAAATATTGATAGCTTTAGCTAAGTTAAAACGGGTTCAGTAAAGTATGATACAACATATTCAGAATAAACAAAGCAGAAAAGCATCATATTTTGGTTTGCTTGAGATATACATAAGGTGCAACAATTTCTTCTCTAGAGGCATTCGTGGACAACGTGTTAACAGGTAACAGTGTTTGCTGGTATACTGAAGTACACACAATAGCAATAAGATTTTCCAAAATGAAAGCAGCTGAAATTAATAAAAATTAAAACAAAACAAACAAGGAAAAAACCCAACCCCAATACAGTAAGATATTGGTCTGAAGTTTTTTGTTGTGCTAACAGACTTTGTTACCTGAAAATACTGATACCCCTTCTAGTAGATTCAGGGAAAATTCTAGCTACGCAAATCAAGACATCACTCAGAGAACCAACAAAGGCAAATGCCTAGTGAACTATAAAGCTTTGCAGGATTTCTGCTACTCTCAGTGCCTAATCGCTTAAAAATTAAGCATATCTACAAAAAGGTTTATAAGTATCTGAAAACAGTCATATCCAGTAAACTGACCCAACCCTACCCCCTCTCTAAGGGAAAGTCAAGGAAAAGCAGATCAAGTAAGATATTAATTCATATAGAAAAAAGTAATTTTTTGTTTCTTTTAAAAAAGGTACCATTAATATACAGAAATATCTCCAGGAACAATATTGAAATTTATATCGAGGAAGGATGGGGTGCTTTGACAAAAATATATCTACTCTAAAGGTTTCTAGAGAAATAAGTTAGTACCATTGTCAACGTGAACGGCCTGCACTGTAACATATTTGGATTTCAGCTAATTATAAAGTGGTCCAAAACTCCAACAGCCACCTTGCTGTGACCCACAAGTTTTAAGTTTTTCATGTCTTGTTAAAATAACTTATAAAACTTTAATAAAATCTTATTTAAAATACCACCATATGCTGCAATGGCATTCTAGGGGCTCTTAGATGTTTATTCACCTGAATTTTTAGAAAAGTCTTTTCACTGACTCATTGGTTTGTAAATTTTGTTGTTCTTCTGTTGTTCCCTTCTTTCAACACGTGCATCTTCGATGGTGCTGTTTCAGTGACACTTCCCCAGCTACCTGCCTTTTGTCAGACTTTTAATCTGTTCTTAAAACTTATGTGGTACATTGTATATTGTTTCCTGACACTGAACCAGAGACTTTCACTTAACTACAACAATGGAAGGCTAAACCTAGCAAGCATTAATAGTTACTGTCCATATGGCTATTACATCAAATTAGTTACAAAATAACCCCAAAACACATTATCAATTCAGTCAAGTATAAATAAGAATGCCTGATAGAATGATGTAAACTCGCATCATTTAAAGACTTAATTCAAAGAACTTCAAACTCAATCTAATACTATCAAAAGTTCAGCCGGTATGACGAAGACTAATAGAAAATTATTGCTGGAGTCCAATTTGGTAAATTGTTGTGCTACAATGCAAAAAGTAGGGAAACATCTTGTGCTATAGAAGAAGTACCCTGTTGAATTTGTAGCTTTAGATCAATTACTAGTGATCATTTTGCATCTATTGGTAGGAATCAATGCTTGGTTATACAATAGTGTAAGTCAGGATAGTGAAGGTAACAGGCCAAGTGATACACTTGGCTTGCTTTTGGGATGTACTTATGAGAGCAAAACACAAAAATTCAACACAAGCAGAGACAGAAACTGGCAGATGGATCTGTTTGGTAGCCTGAATTCAGTCAAACGCTACTCTCCAATTGTAGTTTAACTTTATACAGCTTTCCACTTTACCAACACAAACTGTAATCGGCCCTTTATGCAAACTCTGAAGCTGATTTGGACTGTGCATAGTAACTACAACAATGCCAGTGTCTGTAAAATGTAAAAGGTATGTGTATTGGTGTACACTATATTGAAAAGTCATGGTTTTAAGTTTTTCAGAACTGTGAAATAATACTAAGGTCACTTTTGAAAAACGCATTTGCAGTACTTTTTGTTTACAGGAAAGTTTCACCAAGTCGCTCAGATATCTATGCAAAAATAAAGGAACCATCCAAGGCATGAAAGACAAGCCAATTATCTGCAGTATTTTCTTTTCCATACACCACTCCTTTCTCTAATGCACATCATCCTGGTTATTCAAAGCTAAATTAAAAAGAAACAAACCCAAACGTAGCCTGTCAGAACTTTTCCCAGTAAACTCTACCACTCCGGTGGCAAATATAAAAGTGCAGAACATCTGGACCTCGTGGCTGCCCAAACACCGCTAACAATGGTACATCTGTCCAGGCTGCCTTGAGTTCTCTGGAACAGGTTTTAAATTCATTCTACAATATAAACGTAGGCATAACCTATTAATATAAACCATCTTAGAACTTAAATCTTCATGTACAAAAATGACTAAGAATATCTAATAGTAACTAGTGCAGTGCGTCAGTGTTTTTGTTGGTTTTTTTTTTTTCTTTTTCGTTTAGAATAACTAGGTATTATATGAAACTAGTTGTCGTACTCTCTGGTTGGTAAAAGAGATGCTGTGTGAGCTAACAGTAAAGGCAGCCTTTTTCACACCAACCACCTGTTTACTGTTTAAAAGCCTTCATTAGAAAGCAAGCTCTGGGATCATTCCACTCCATTTGAGTTCATTAATAGACAGTAACACCCTCCTACATACTGGGTTCCAATTTGAGGACCTGGCCCAAGTTGCAAACGGCTGGCTTCCAGTGAATTCTGGGCCACTCAGAGCAATAAGCACTTTATTGCAGTCTCTAGTTCCATCATATGGACTGACTAGCTTCCCTTGGTAAAGACAAGGCTAGGATATTAGGTAAAGCACAACGTTTTACAATAAAGTGGAGCTTCACTGGTCAGCGCAGGAAATAAGCACTGGAGCCTGAGACATTTCATTTGGCTGTCCATCATGTGGGAGAGGTGTGGCCCTCTGACTTCTGCAAAAGAAGAAAAGAAAAGCCACCCATCAATACTTGGAGCACGGGAGGTGCTGTTACCAGACCAGAAAGGACGGGAAGGGCAGCTCTATGGTTTAACACCCGGCGGTGCAGCACAGCAGCTCCTCATTGCTGCCTGTGCTCACACGCTGTGGTTACATGTGCTTTCAGAGGTGTTCCTGCAACAGTAACACAGTATCCTCAGGACAACCTACAGCATAATGCAAGGGCAGGAGAAAACACGGTATGATGCTACTTGACTTCACAAAGCAAAATGCACAGCATAAAAGTAAGTTAAGCATGCTCAAATGCTGTTACTCATTTTGCAAGGGAGCTGCTGCAGCCCTCAGAAGCAAAGCATACAGCCCGTGTGGCAAAAGAAGGTAAATGCACAGAGGCACAGATCATGTTAGTGCGAGTCAACAGCCAGCTTTTAAGCAATATGGAATATATTCATCAGCAGAGTTGCACATTGGGATTCCTCCACATTACATGACCTATCACTACCTCAGCCTAGCATATCTCTTTCATTACTACAGCAGTGTTAATTTACAAATGATACCCTGGCACAGGGTATCATAAAAATAAACTGTGCCAGATTTATGTGCTGGAAGTCAGCATCAGTCCTGGTAATAAATGGAGTTGGGAGAACTCCTTTGCAGCTTGCCTTTTAAAATACATACACCAAGCATGTCACTGCCTGTTATTTACTCTCACAAGTGAGGTTCTATTTTTGTTACATTTGTCATTTGTAGCAATGAAAACCTGGGGCCTGCTTCTTATTTAGGCCAGGGCCACTTTACCTCACTCTGACCCAGCTAAGACCCCCAGTAGAAACCCCCAGCAGGGGTACCCCTGTGCTTCGCACAACTGGAGTGCAATGAAGTGGCCTTGCCACAAAACACAGCTCAGACTTGCAGTGCTTAACCAGGGCATGCACAAGGTAAATAAAGCTTAGCAGAACTTCAAATGAAAACCACACTGCCAGAAGGATTCCATGTCCCAAGGCTCTATGAAACTATTTAATAAATTAAATTCAGACACTGAAGAAACACACCAAGCAAACCACCAATTATTTTCTTCACATTTCTGGCTATTTGCAAATAAAGTGAGTTGCAAAAGATAACAACAGCTGACAGAGGAGAAAATAGAGAAGCATCTAGCCCAAAAGATTCAGGTTTCTGTTTTGACTTTTATTTGCCAAGTCTGCAAGAGACGTGGATAACTTTCTACTGGGAGAGTCCTCCCCCGTTGTCATTTCACCTCCCTCGGGATGGTTACAAACTGTCATTTCCAACAGTCCCTGGATGTTTGCCGATTTGGTGTTTTCAGGCTTTATTGGAAGGTGCTCCATTGCTCGAACTACATAATGACATGATGAAAGATGGGATTCAAAGAGAAAGACCCAAGCACAAAGCTCTGCAAAACATTAGCTCGCTTCAACAGAGACTAGAGGCAGGCAAGAACTCTTAGAAGAACAAGGAGGAAAAACCACAGCAGAGCGTCTCCTTTTGCTTTTTTGCAGTTCTGGTCAGTGTTAATAGCAGTCAATGAAACCACAATGGTGTGAGTGAAAGCAGAGCTTAGCATAGCACTTCCACAAGTCCCATTTTGTGGCTTATGATGACAGACAGGCTGACTGCCGTGTCAAATCACTTCTCACCCAACACAGTGCTGCTTAAGCAAGACAACAGCTTCTGCAGAGAGCAACCAGCAGATCTGTTTCTTGTAGGGTTCCTGAGCTTCTAAAAAGCCTTTGGGCATTTGATATGCAGCCTGAACACAAAGGACTGGGTTCATCAATGGGGCCCAGGAGAAGAACAGTTAACTGAGGCTGTGAATGGTTTCATGAATTGCTGCCTTGAGGAGCTGCTCAGGCAGCCAGCCATCTGTCAAATGACATCTGCAGAGGCTGTGATGGTTTCAAACCGGCCCAATGATTCCTCACTGAGTTTCCACTGCAGGAGAGGATGGGGTTTCATAGCCAGTAAGTTCCATGAAAGAACAACACTGGATAATTAAGAGTCAAGGAGGACTTGTTGTTTACTTCCATCACAGGTCTGACCATGCTGAACTGATTCAACAGCCCTACGTAACCTGCACATTCTCCACCTTATCTGTACGGATGGCCTACTCAGTAACTTTCCATCACCCAGAGTTGTTCTGCCCCATGCTATTCTGCAGATGCTTTGCCATCTACACAGGAAAGCAAAAGAGTAAGAATAACAAGTTAGCTTCCCTCAGCCATGTTCCCCATAAAAACTTAATCTCAAAATGTATGAAATTCTCTCCACCATCTTAGGTTTTAGGCCACTGGGAAATGCAAATCAGAGTGCAGTAGCTATTTAAATTGCTATTATCTGACAAACAGCATCTGATAATTCTGAATCTCAAGGAGCATATGAACCTATTTACCAAAAATTGGTAGGTAAGTTTACTGGGAAGGATCATTTTACTAACTGCTAAATAGATTACACTGTCATTTAGGTGAAGACTTAACACTACTGAGCAAGTGGTGTAAAGCAGACATTCATAGAAAGCTGTGGAAGAGGAAAAGCAGGCCAAAATAAACAGTCTGCTATTCACATGCTTTCTGAACAAGCTGTCAGCCACATACTATTTACTTAAGACAACAAGAAGAAAAGGAAACCATACCTGTGAACATTTTCCATGGCTGCTACTTCTGCCAGAGCAGCTAAGCTAAAAAATGCAGACACTGCTGGCATATCTGACGTAATACTATGATTTTCTTCTGTCTCTGTGTTTCTGGAGCATTCACTGTTGCAATCTGTTTCTGCACTTGATGATTTTTGAAGAGTACTTTGTGGCAGCTCTTTTGGCTTCTCCTCTGCAAAGAAAGAAAGGCAAGCTTGCATATCTAGCCCACTGCAGCCTATGGATATGCTGACTAATCTGATGTTAACAGAACCTTTACCTTTAGGACTTTGATTCTGCCAGTGTCATCTGATTCATGCTGCAACCTCTTCTGACCCAAACTACTGGGTCAGAAGCACAGTACTAACGTTTATGAAAGAGCTTCCTGATTTTGCATTCAACTGAATTTGATCTTTTAGGTCAGGTAAGAGAGCTTTTGTGTATGTTTTAGATACACTAGTCCTGAAAGATTATCTTAACTGGAAAACTCCAACAAGGACTCTGGTATTAACTGTCATATTATGAAATTCAGTTTTATAACCTGTAATCAGGTGCAGTGTAATTTCTTTGCTGGACTAGAAACAAATTATGCAAGGTAACCATTTTCCATTTCTCTCTATATCAGCTCACAGTTCTTAGAGTGAAATATCCAGGGAGATAAAAAAATTTGGTCAGGCAAACGAAAGAAGTTGGCCATTATGGACTCGATGATTTCCCAGTTCTTTGGTACCTGTATTTTAAATAAGGACCATTCTAAGCAGGTATGAAAACAAGCTAATTTAAAAACACTGCCCTGATAGGTTGCTTGTACCCTCAAACCTTCTCCAACCATTCAGTTTTAATAAAATTTTAACTCCAATTTCCTTACCCAGTGTCCCTGCTGCTGGCGACACTCGTCCATCTGCTGTTCGGACAAGATGCGTGATCTTAGTTTTCCTTGCTTTCCTTTTCTGGCTGCCAACTAAAGGCTCATGCATCATTGCTGGCTCTGGAGTGTTTAGGGCAGATATGGAAATTTTATTCTTCCAGGCAGACTCACTGGAATTTCTGTCTTCTAATAGTATGGCTGGAAGAGAATAAAAACACCATTTTAGATGTAGAATAATTCAGCCACTAGCTATGCTCATTTACCGTTTTCCATCTATCTGCATAAAACCATTCCTCACGGGTACTTAGAGTGTAACCCATGGCAAGATATGATCCAAATGCCATAGACATTTGCAGGGAAGTAATAGAATCCACCTTAAAGATACACTGAAGATTCAAGTTTCTATTATTTGCAAAGAAAAGTGTGAGATCAGCAGTAGCACTTGAGTGGGAGCAGGCTATCAGTCTGTATAAAGCGTTCTGCCACAGAAGCTGTCAGCAAGTGACTAAGAGACAAAATGTTTTTAAGGAACAAGGGTCCTCACGTAAGCTCATCTTAGCTCACAGATGGACTGACAAGCAGAATTCAGCAATTCCTGACTAAAACCCAGTCTTACCTCTCTAAGAAAGGGAAATACTGCCTTTTACAAAATAACAAACCTTAAAAGCAAATACAAAAGCAGAACTGGATCACAGCTGAAGACAAGCAGTAAAAAGGAAGTAAGTATGGGATAGAATACCATGACAGAAATACTGCCCACGTAAAGCCAGAGAATGAGAAAGGAACAGTTTAAATCTTTCTCAGCAGCTCCTGTGTTGGTATTCTGAAGTAGCCATTTGCCCCGAACTGGAATATGATCCCAAATTTTCACTTGACTAAAGAGTTTACTTAATCTTGTTCACAAAGAAATTGGTCAGACAGCAATCACAAAACATATTTAAGCTTCCGAAGTCTGAGGTCAGTGCCTAGTAGTCAATAGTTTGCAATTTGCATTGATTCACTACGCCATTCTGCTGATCCCACGGGGTATCACTAGTCCATAAAGCCAATCTGTGACACCTTTTTCCCTCCTGTGATAAGAGTATTATGAAGCTTGCCCCATCTGTGATCACTGTCAGGGAGGGTTAAAGAGAGGCTACAGGTAGCAAATGGAATGCCCAAGTAATTTTTTATAGATGCCTGTCTAGCCTGTTTTGAAATTGGGAACACTCTTGAGGTATTTTTTCCCAGTGCAGTGCCATCCTGAATGATTACATATTTTTTCCTAATGCCTGCACCTCATCTCCTCAGCTGCATTTTCAACTCATTATTTTCTTTACTACCTGTCAGGTCATACCCTGCCTCTTTGCAACAGTCTGTGATATATTTTCCACAGCTGTTACTGTGTCTACAGTTAGCTTACTCTTTCCTCCAGTTTCTTTTAATCTTTTTCCTCATTTTAAAGACTTAAGCCATATTTATCACTTTTTGGGTGGCTGGACCAGCAAAAATTACACACACAGAATTGAAGCCAGAGTGCAAACAATTACTCTTTCAGACAGGCTAAGAACTGAACAATTCCAGTCTCCTGCACTGAGACTGTTGGTGTCACACAGGAGCACCCAGCCCCAGACAACAGCCAAACATTCTGCATGGCCTTTGCCCTCTTTCATTTTAGTGTGTATTTCTGTTCATTGTTAGTTTTGTAGATTTAATGAGCTTTCTATTCAAAGATACAGCTAACAAAATCTTTATCTTTTGCTAGCTTCTTTAACAGTTCATTGTGTGAGGATGTCGACCAGATGAAGAGAATAGATGTAACATTTTATCTCGTTAGCAGTTGCCCTTTGCTCTTCTGTTTTAATAGGAAGGACCTTTTAATGTTTTCTTGTGTAAGAATACAATCAGATCTAGTACATACATGTAAAAACATTTTAAACTTTATTTTTTTATGATCTTAATTCACCTATGTTCTCTTGTAAAACATTTTTGAACTTATGCATGCTCTTTATTTGGGAAAAAAGCACACAGCTTCAATTAGCATTTTTAAGTGCTGAGCTCTATCTGCCAACCTTTCCAGAGCAGAGCTTTGCTGTAGAACTGATGTTTTGTAAAGAGCACATGAGAAAGCATAGAACAAGATCCACCCTATAACAACACAATTAAGTAGAAGCACCAATGACTGCAAATGTGACTTTCATGTAACTCAACTGGGCCAACAGTGAGATGTTCAGATAAGCTTCGTGCACCAAGACCAGGATCTTAATTGGAATGTATAATTAAACAGGCAGCTTTCTCTCTAGATTTCTTATTTGGGAATTCATAAGCTTTGATTATATTTTAATGTAATGGTCTGGTTGTAGTCCAACACTATCTGTTAATTCTGATTTGCTCTAATTAGCAGTTTGACACTGCTGTCTAATTCCAGCTTGATTGAGTTTATAATGGTTTTATTCTTAGTACTACAGCTCACTTTTCCTTGTTTTACATTTAATTAAAAAATTAAGACACGATTTCAAATAATGAACAACATAAAAAGAAGCTTGATTTGGTATGTATTTAATTAGATGTGTTTTATGTCAGGTCACTAGAAATTAACTTGATTGATCAGTAGAGCTGAGGGTTCCCTTTTACATTTTTCTTTCTCATATTGTATGTGTCAAAAAAATAAAGAGAAACAAAGACCTTGAAAGGTAAAATAGGCAACGGTTGGAGACATAAGGAGTATATGATGTTGGCATGTTTGACTAAGAAATAGCAGAAGGTGGCTGTAAAAACTCAGATGCAGTAAGTATATTCCCTCTTCATGTTTTTATATTGTTTTATATTCCCTCTCCAAGGCTTTTTTTTTTTAATCCTTGAAATAAGACTTGAATGTTGTCTACTTTCCTTTTCTCCTCTAGCTCTAAAATAAGTTCTTTATCACTTCAATATAACATTGCTGCCATAGTCATGAAGAAGGAAGAATTGAAGATGAACAATGAGTATTTTGTGTGTGGGTGCAGGGTGACTGTTGAAGGGAAGAGCATCTTTTTCTCTTCTCTAGCAGTCTTAGTGGACACTGGGTTTAGAAATAATTTCACTGACTTCTTTAAAGAGTTATTACTCAAGCAGACATAAAACTTAACTTGGAGGAAACCACACCCATGCTTCACTCACAAGACCCTTTGCACTGACTTCTAGAGGAGAAAGGAGTCCATGTTTCAACAACTCTACATCTAAACTAGGTGCTCCAGCACCTGCTTCAAGAGGAACAGCATCCCACTGCTTCAAGTGACAAAGACATATCCATACAGATGCTCCAAATCAGGACCTGGTTTTGTTCTGCAGGAAAGATAGGGCTTGCCAGGTTTAATTCCCTGTAGTTTTCTTTAATCCATCTGATGTCCCTTCTGCTTCTACACCATCCTGCATTCAAGAGCTGTCCCATGAGGAGCTCAGCTAATTTTCAGGGGAATATTGTCTAGACATGATATGAGGTTCTGCAGTTACTGTGTGGTCCTGCCAACAGGTAGTTGCAGGCTCAGCTCTCCATGACAGTGGCACAGGCAGAACTACTGGGCTATTTTTGCAAGCAGAGTTGAGAACACGGCATGAAGGTGTGGACCTTTGGGCATGCCTACACCACAGTGGAAGAAATGACTCTGAGAGAAATGTATCCAGAGGTCTGTGCCAGATGGTTTCCTCAGCCAGGTTTGCCAAAGATTTGCATGATCAGTTTATCCTATTCTGCAGGCATGCAGAGTACACATAGTCTTACTTCACCCCTATCTTTGTGAACAAGAAAAATGAAGTCAATTGAACTGACTCAGCACACCACAGCTTTTCAGACAAGCTTTTCTGACCAAACCCCAACAAAACACACACTTAAAAGAATTTCTTTAGTGATGTCTGTTATGAGAGAGCTGCAGAAGTCTAACCACACTTGGAGAACAAATGCTCTGTGGGTGCAAGCATACTGGTATAAAGGAGGAAAGGTGGGCTGTAATGCTTTAATGGTCTTTATGAAGTTAAAAAGTGAGAATCTAGCCAGACAGAGCATAGCTTCAAGTCACCAGTGCCTAGGGAACCACTTCACCAAGGAAGTGATGCCAAACAGACAGACCTGGCAGAAATTCTAGCTGTTTTGACAACAGGACACTGCTACAATACTGCTTTGGGGTCAGGCAGCACACAGAGATGCAGCAAGGGCTGGGGACTAACAAGCAGAGATACAAAGCAGCAGATGGCCAAAGCAGGTGTACGAGACAGCTGCCTGGGCGGGAAGCTCTGCTGCAGGAGCCTGTGCTGATCCAGCCCTCCTCCAGCCCGAATGGTTGCCAAAGGCACAGAGCTACTGGCTCCCTCTGGGCTGCAGGCCCCACACGAGGGGGCCCCATGTGTGTGGGAGAGCTGCTGTAGGAGCAGGGACAGGGCTGCTTCACGCATGAGCTGGTGCTGAGACCGGTGTATGTATTCATCCCTCTCTTCTCCCCTTCCAGTGCCAAGGCCACTATTACAGCTGGCTGCTACACAGACCATGTAAGAGCCCTCAGCACAGCTCACTAAGTGTACCTGCAAAGAGGTAGTCACTGTGACTTGGTATTTTAAGTACTGCTTCCCATCAGAAAGCCTTGTTGGTGTGGCAGAAAAATAAATCTCTCAGATGAGTGTTAACTTTCCCAAACAGGCATGGGTCCAGCCGTGCTTCTGTCAGCCTTCCTAAGGAAGAGATGTATCTCTTGACATACTCAACTGCATTACTGTGTGCTCTCTGCAGCATTTTACTGGGATGTACCCTGCTCTATGAACAGCTGCAAACTCTTAATTTGGTGATGTGCACTGGTGCTGCCCTGTACAATGTGGTCAAAATTCACTCAGATTTTTCATACCAGAGACACACGAATAACACAACCCAATCACATTCAATCTGCCTTTACTGTACTTACTTTCCTTCACTCCTAACACAAATGCACACAGGCATACACACTTTTCAAGATGACAAAACATGAAGCCAGCATGACCTCTGCTGACAACATCCTTCCAAGTGTCTCCTCTGAAGCTACACAAACATTTAATCTCCTTCTTTCTGCGAAATTAACTTCATAAAAACCAAAACCACACATTATGTAGACTTGCGACTCACCACAAGTATAGACTAACCACAGAAAGGAGTTGAAATTTTCATTTATTGTTTGATTCACAAAATGCTCAAGTAAGTATCTGAACTGAGATGAAGATTCTGGGATTCCCATCTTGGATGCTGCAGAATATGGGACAGCTCAGTCACACAGTTTAGGGCCTGTTGCCTAGGAACTCCAGGATGGAGGATGAAGATCCGTAGGCAGCACATGAGGGCGAGGCTGTCCAGCACCTACTGAGGCCATGCCCACACTGTACTTGGCTGATCAGTCTGCTTTCAGTCACTACAGGGTACACTTGAGAGTAGGCAAGACCCCAGATTTTCTCCCCTCTGTAATTCAGGGGAAAATGTAGTTCCCCATCAATATACAGACATCCATTGCCTTTCCTCTGAAGATTACACGTGGGTTGTGTAAGGCTCCTAAGTTCCTCGCATCTTTGCTTTAGTCTTGGGAGGAACTTCGCAAGCTGGCTCTGCCCCAGCAAATGCACAGACACATCTTCAATGTTTAGACACTATGACATTATTCACGTGCTTAACTTCCAAGGACATGCCTCTGTGTTGTGCTGGAACAAGGCCAGGGTACTCAACACTTGCCAGGCTTGAATCTTTGATCATAGTGCACACTTCACTTTGTATCAAAACACTCAGGCTCCTTTTAAACAAATGCAGGGTTTGACATTTTGTTTACCCACATTTTTATCTGCAGATTTTAAAGTATTTATATTTTTTACTCTTTTATTTAATCATCTTTTAAACACTTTCTATTTCTTTTCCCACAGGAGAATTTAAACACCCATTTTTCTAAATAATTTACTTACATGGTCTATTAATAATTCAGGAACAAAATCTGAATGACACCCAGTAAAAGCTATGCTAATGTATGATGCCTTTTTTACACCAACATGGAAGCAAGATAGTTACTTCTCATAAGCAACTCCCACAACATATTTGTTGTACAAATACAACAAGACAGAGAAAGTAATTTCAAATTATTTGCACCATGGAAAGCAGAAGAGCAGGCAGAGCCTAAGTGGGAAAACAGTGCATGTGCATCACGGAAGACAGAAAACTAAGCACCAGGAAAGGAGAGGAAATTACATGGCTAAGTCTTAGGGAAAGATATCAACCATAAAGGTAGCTGGGGAAACTGGAGATGGGAAGAGCAATTTTATTATTGTAGAGATGAAGACGGATGGGGAAAAAAACCAGACAAAATTAATGGAGTTAAGTAAGCAGAACCAGAGGGGCTCTTCTACACCACAAGATTGCAGGAGAGAACACCACTGTGGAACAGCTAAGGAACAGCCTGGGTATGACTTGAATTGTGTGGGCAACATGATGACAAAAGGGCCCAGGGAAGCAGGCTAAGCTATAATCCTGTACATACTGTACACTTGAAAATGCCCCTCAAAGCTGCGAGTATGTAGTGTGCAGGATTACAATACTGTAAAAAAAAAAGACTTTAGAGAGCTAACAGTGGATAGCGGGCAGAGAACGACCAGAACATAACTTAAAAAACTGCAGAAGGTATTTTCAATATGAAGCAAACAGAAAGCTGGTTAAGATTTCTACTGAGGCAGGGTTGGAGATTGGTATTTCTGAGATCTGGTGCAGAAACAAGCACTTACATCCTGACCAGGCTCTTACACCTTGACCAGCTGCATTCTGCAAAGTTCCAGACGGCAAGAAATCACAGGGAACAGGCGATAGGGACATGCATAAATACTCTGGCAAAATAATATGGTCACTGATACAGAAGGATGCAGATAAGGACAACCAAAGGACAACATAGCTATGAGCTGTAGAAGATAAAAGTTTTCAGGGCCAACTGCAGAACTGCCCTTGCTTTGTCAGCTCTGCTGCATGGCATCTGGAGCAGGGAAACTGTAATTAAAGAGAGATGCCAAGTAAAAACAAAACAGCATCATACTGGAGTAAGGTAGTATCAACTGGAGCCAGGAGGCAATGGAATCACAGCAGACAGGGAAAATAAGGAGCCAAAGCGATCAAAGACTAGAGAGCTGAGATGTCTCTGGCTAGAGGCATTTTCCCGAGACTGAACTGAGAAAGAAGGCAGCCGAAAACCTTAATTAAGCAATGCACCAGTACCTGTGTCCGGAACATTAAGCTTCTTTCTGTGCTTAAATTTGCTGACAATTTTGTGGAATAAGGTCTTTTTCTGAGACTGGAATGAACCTACAGACAACATTAATAATACATACTTTTAATTAGAACCTTGAAAAAGAGTACAACAGTCACAGTATGTACTGTACAACCTCCCCTTTCTATAATACAAGTTGCCATTTCACGGGGAAGCACAAAACCTGACCTTCTGCCAGAAGGGACTCAGGAGGCTTTCAGCAAGCTGTACTTCAACCCACCACCTTCCAGTGTTTAAGTGCATGTAATGCATTTTGGGGAACGAAGCCTTTAGGAAAGCTTAGCCCTACAATGAAACGGGGGCGTTTCTTGCTTGTTTAAAGATGTGCTCTCTTTTGCATATATACTGGGCTTGGCTGGCAGGGAGTAAACTTTCCTCATAGCAGCCTGGATAGTGCTGTGTTTTAGATCAGTGACCTAAGCAGTGCTGGAAACACACCAATGGTTTAGTTACTGCCGAGCAGTGTTTACACAGCATCAAGATCTCTCCTTCTCACTCTGGCACCCCAGCAAGCAGGCTGAGGGTATTCAAGAGGTTGGGAGGGGACATAGTTGGGACATAGCTGACCCACACTGGCCAAGTGTATGTCACCATACTCAGCACAAAACTGTGGGGAAAAGTTGTTTTTAAACTTGTCCATTGCTCAGGTACTGGCTGGGCATCAGTTTGTTAGTGGTGAGTGCCGGCTTTTGCATTATTTGTTTCCTCCCTCCAACTTACGAAACTGTCTTCATCTTCACCCAGGAAATATTTTTCCTTGCTTTTGCCATTCCTATTCTCTCCCCTATCCCACTGTGGGAGCGAGCAATAGGGTGGGAACTTACCTACCAGCCAGGGCCAACCCACCACAGGATGCAAGAGCTATCACTACCTTTCTGGTTACCAGAAACAAGATTTATACTAAGTGCAAAAGTAAAAGTTCCTAGAGCAGGAAGGTGAGGTTATGTCCAGCTCATGGTATCATTCCTACTTTGCCAGCAGAGTCTTCACTAGGAGCAGTCAGAAGACATCTTGTGTGACACTGGACCACAAAATATACCACCATCAGAGGTCATCAAGCAGTTAGTCTTTGCCTCATTAGGGGAGCAGTCAGTGATATAACAGCAACACAGGTGGAAGAGATGCATAATCTCCACATTGCAGAGCCATTTTTAGGGAGTTTACAGAAACTCCACTTCAAAATCTTATTTCCAAAGACACAGTGGACAAGCAAGTCTTCAGGCTAGTTCAGAACAGACCAGCCCAAACAGAAATGGGATGCTGTGCACATGACAGGATGACTTACAGCCTAACAAGAGGGTCACAGCTCACATGGACCAGGATTCTACCTACCACAAATACCAGCCTTTTCACTCCTGATCCTTAAAAGGAACCAGACTCACACATTGGCTACTGGGACACAACAGCAACCATAAAGGAATGTGCAGTCAGGGTAAGTCTACATTACACACCTGCAATTTGCCATCTCAGACTATATATCTGGAAAGAAGGACTAAAGTGTGTAGCACACGGAAGAAGTATTTAGTCTTATGAGGTGAAAGCCACTCACAGACAATAGGCTGTCTGATCAATATTGAAAATTACTGAGAGAAAGCTAAAATCCAGCCAGAGGCAGGCATAGAAACCCTAACATCTTGCACATGGTTGGCTTTGTGGCTCACTGCTACTTCTTTTTTAATATGGAAGAAACCAAAACTTTGGAAAAAGATTAATAAACTTCCAAAAATCTGTAAGTCAAACAACAAACCAAATAAAGTCCAAGCAAGAGACCATCTTAGGACATCAGCTTGAATCTGATCAGCTTCACTAGAACCTGTATAGAAAATACCAGAAAGTACAATAGAAGAAGCCATATTCACTCAAACTTACTGAAGTGTTGTTCTGCAAGTTTTACAAACAGCTTCCCGAGTATCACAGAGAACCAGTCTAGTGTCAGTGCAATAAAAATGTAAAACAAGGAATGAAAAAGCTGAGAGAGCTTCAGCAAAAGCCTAAGTGAAAGAACTGAGCTTTACTCGAGAGGAAGCTTGAGTACTTCATCCATATCAACAGAAAGAAGTCTTCCCACCAGTTCCACAAGAAGACAGAGGTACATAACTACATGATTCTTGTGACATTTTTATTCTTATTTTTGAATTAGCAGATTAGTGATTTTTGCAGGTGCTTGGAAGAAGCAACATGTTACATATCACCTCTCAATTTCTACAGCTCAACCTGCACCCTACAAACCATTTCAATCACTGTCACAGATAGTCAGCCAGTGTCAGCAACTCTAAGCAGAATAACAGATTAAAAACTCAGGTGACAAGCATTGCACAGAGAAGGAAACCTGTGTCCTTCATCTCTTTTTTCCCTATTGAAGGCAGCTTTGTCATCAGCCTGTGTCTGCGACATGCCACTTTCCCAAGTGGAAAATCCAAGGACATTGACTTTGGTGGGGCCAAAAGAAAAGCTGCCTGTCACTAAGGAAACCTCCTATTTCCTTCCCTTTTAGCTGTTACTCCTGTGACACAGTGCCCAGTGACACTTAGAATACCCTTTGGCCACAAGTGCATTGAAAGAGAAGATGGGGTAATAGCTAAATAAGTCAACATACTTGAACCTGAGAATAAAACTTCTGACTCCATGAGAAACTTCGTCCACACTCTGCCTGAACAGTGTAGGCACAGTCACCATGCAGGAGCTGACAGGACGCCTGGCTGGGCTACACCTGTTTCACAGGGACAACAGGCAAGTATTCCAAGACTGAACAAATGCCACTTCTGAACATTCAATCCAGAGAAAATCCATGACTGAAAAAACTAACCTAGAAGTCTTGCTGTTAGGCAATGGACCCTGGATGTGATTTCCTAAAGAAAGGTGAAAAAAACCTTTTAATGTTAGTTAACTTGTTCTTGTTATGTAGCCATCTGCTCATCTTGCTCTGTTGGAAATATTCTACACGGCTCCTCCTCTCCCTGGCACTTCAGCAACTGCCACAGGATTTAATCCCTGGCTTGTCCATTGTGTTCACTGAGGGCAGTAGGGATTCCTCCTGGGAATACTTGCTATGGCCAGTGGCAGCTGCTCAGGGAAGCAGCAGGCAAGAAAATGAATCATAACTGCATTTCCTCCAGATTTCTGGGCATAGGCCTCCTCTGCTCTCAGAAAGTTCCCTGTTTTAAAGGATCTGATCAAATAGAGAACATTTCAACAAGATCCTAACAAAATCAGGACACACAGTCTGTGCATTTCTGCATCTCTCAGAGGAAGATGCTGTATTTTTCGGTAATGATCCTTGGAACATTAGAGCATGCAATCTCCAAGCATCTGAACGCTTTGAACCAAGGCAAAAGAACCCTAGAGCTAAGACCGAGAGGAATGCCACAAGCAGCATCCTTTTTAAGCTAATGCTTTATTTCTAGTCCTAGAGGCCACAGACAAAAAAAAATTGTAGGCAATCTATTCCCCAAATAAAAGCACATTGTGCATTCCCCTCTTTGCCTTCCCAAAATGAAAGCTTTAGTGCAGTGCTTGGTGTATAAGTGAGCATTTCTTCACAGTACAAGGCAGAAATAATGACTTTGCCTGTTGCTCACTTTTACATACAAGCAGATTAGTGACTCACTGCAGACAGCTGACTTCTGCGTGGTGGGATGTTTTGGCACATATGCCATTGGAAAGAAGAAAAGAAAAAGGAAATAGTCACAGCTCCAGTAAATGTCGGAGCAGGCCATCTGCACAGATTCAGTACAGATGTATTCTTCAGCCATTTTGTGACATTATTATTGTATATGCACATTCCCAGTTCAAAATACTTGATGTGGATTTTGTCAAAGCTTTATGGCTTGTTCAGTCCTGCTCCCATTGAAGAAAGACCACCATCAATTTCAGTGGGAGCAGAATTTGGACAATTTGGAAACTCTGGGGAAAAAAAATGCCTCTCATCTAAGAAAAAGTTCAAATTTTTCTTCATGTATGTGGATCTGAAACAGCTTTTGTGTTACAGGATCCTTCAGGTGTTTTTACATGAAAGAACTGGCTGAAGTGTGGACTGGACATGACAAGAACAACAGAAGTAGTCAGTGGGCACTGCCCTACTGATTTTCCACTTAGGAGCAGAAAAACATCCCGACAAACCTGGCTGTTTGGTTAGGCAGCATATCATGCCTGTTGTAGGCATAGGCTAATGACATTTGACAGAAAATCAATCCAGCACCATTTACTCCAAAAGAAAACTTATTAAAACATAAAGTTACAGTTGGGGTGGGGTACAGAGGAACACCCCAATCCCAACAAACAAAAACATTTCTCCATTTTTATTCACCTAACATCCTGGGGAAGGTTTAGTGTGCAACACTTCAATGTATTTTCCAAAGTTTGAATGTATAGTAGACACTGATCTGTAGACTTCAAAAATTAAGTGGTTATCTGTGCTGAGTGAAAATGCGTGGATAGTTTAGGATCCTGCACATGCTCATTCAAAAAAAGCAGGGCATCATTTCAGAGTGTTTACCTAAATCTATCCCTTCTGATTTTTCTTTTATTTGGAAACACCCAGAGGCCCCAAACACTTGTAGACACTATTTGTGCTGGACAACTCTTCTAACTACCTGACAGAGACACACCCAAGGAAAAGCCAAACAGCAGAAACAACTCCACACAACACAGTAATGCAGAGCAGTGCAAAGTTAAGGTCTCCCACATCCCAACACAGTCATACCCATAAGACTGTATTGATATTGATGCTTCATGGTTCATGCTCATCACGTTGCATAAGAGTAAGATGCTACTTTTGTTTAATTCTGAAGGTGTAAAAAACCAGGACAATTCAAAATACCCAGAACCATTCCAAACCAAGCTCTATTATTTTGCATGATATGCTAGTTTCATTTCCTGCAATACTTGCAGTAGCCTAGCACACAGACACACGCTACACTTTTGGAGGCCAGAGTTTCTAGGAGTCTTTACACTCATCACACCTCACAAGCCAATAGCACTATGGGGCTCAATAGCCTGTCAGTGCACCACAAATTAAATTGAGGATTCAGCTTAATAAATGTTTGGCTCAGCTGGAACAAGCCTTACTAAGATAGTAAGCTTGCTTGTATACACTTTAGGTCAGATCATTTCAAATCTACAACTCACATCCTAATTTTACACATCCTAAGAAAATAAAACACATTTTAAATTGACCTACTATCATGAAATATTTACTTTTTAGCAATCTTTCTTTTCCAGAAGAAAAAAAATTATTTGTTGAAAGGTTTTTCCTCTTGAGAGCTGACTGAACCTTGCTCTTCAGGGAGTTGGAATGACTGACACAAGCTGTCAGCTTGCCCACCTAAAGCATGTGAATTCAACATTTGCTGGAATTAGGAGCAAGCTTTGTCTGGATTTAGTTTGGGGCTGTGGTTAGATGTTCACTACAGAAAGAGCAGTGTTACTATCAGATATTCCTGCCCTGGGGCTGCTTGTTGCAACCCCACAGCTCAGTTGGTGGAAAAGTTCATGTGACTGTTTACCATCTGCTCAGTGCAAAGTCAGCTTGCTTAATTTAAAAGAGCCCTTTTTGTCAGCCAGAGGCAAATGCTCCATGACTGTCTCCGCAGGGCTGTGCCAAAACTACTCATATCAGGCTTGTAACCTGCCTGCAGTCATGTTTTTGACCTTCCCTTGAGACAAGGCCGAATATATTCCAAAAAGCTCTTTAAGTGATGCTAGCAAAGATAAAAATTAAACTCTCCTGTATGAGCCCACCCAAAAGCAGAATGCAGTTCTGGGCTACCTGGCTCGAGGCAGAATTCTAGCCCACAATTCCCAAACACCACAGGGCCTGCAGAACTTTTAAACATACAGACACTTGAACAGGTAAATACTGTAGGGGGAAACCCAACGAGCTGCTACTACAACTTCAATTGCTAGATCATTGTAGTTGAGAAGATTTTCTTCCCAACAGATGTTGCTTAATTAACCAGTGTGTTATCATACTGTAAAGCAATTCATTCATGCTCATTTAAGAAGTTCTGTCAAATACATACCATAAAACAAAATTAAAGGCAGCTGAAGTCAGAACTAGCTTGGTATTAGCACAAGTCTAATTTTGCAAAGTGGCTGTTCCACATCTAATTACAAGAATCAATACCAAAATTGGCATGCACTAGAAAAGAACAGCTGCTCAATCCTGCACACTGTAACGTGATTATTTGTGAAGCATTCAAAAAGCACAGATCTAATCCAGGGTCACCTGGTTAAAACAGCCATATTAGATCTTAAAACCTGTCAGTCAGTGGAACTACCACTGTTGCAGAAAAGGAAACCAACTTCACATTGCAAACTGTGCCTGATGAGGATCATTTCAAGCATCCTTTTGTCTTGTGGAATTACTGGTACATCATTCCTTCATTTTGTGATGCTTCTATACTGTATGTATGCATCAGTATTTCTGCCACAGTATAAAAGTAGTTTTACCCTACCACACTGTCACTTCTCTCCCACCTCTTTGTCACAGGTTGTCTGTATAAAGAAACAAAGTGTGTAATGAGTTTCTCCCTCCATGAGCCTCAGCAATGGAGTTGGGTATGGAATTAGTTTTCCTGTCCTCTTAACCTTTTTTTAATTGCATCAAGACATTTTTGCTCAAAACTTATGACAGTTATATTCTTGACAGAAGAAAAATTACAGAAGTTTCATTCTGACATGTCTGATATCTTAATTTACAGACCCTAGAATTACAGCGAAATGAGAACTGGCATAAAAGTAAGTTTAGAAAAATGTCAGAATGTAACCTTTGATCATCAGCCCTTTTCCCCCCCATTTTCTCCCAGGAAAACTTGTCAAAGTCATTTACTTCACAAATATTCATGTGTTTGAAAAACTTTCTTGCTACAGAAATACATTTTGTGTACAAACTACCCAGTTATACTTATCATTAAAAGCAGGAATGAAGAGTACAGCCTGAAAACTAATCCAGGCAAGAACCAACTAACTTCAGTGCTAGGAAATTTCTTCTTTGACTTCAGACTTTTCACAGGTAACTGTAAAGTAAGGATGTATAAATTCCCGAGCTTGTCACAGCACTGTTGTTAAGAACGTACTGTACTTGGCAATTTACCTTTGTTGGATTTTGGTAGTTCACATGAGCCGCTTCCAACCTTTCGCTTTTTCCTCGAAACAGCTGAATTTTTCCTGTCAAAGGTAATAGGACTGTATTGAGGGAGGCTGTTGAATTTCTTTGCAAATTCTTCGTCCAATTTTGCTAAGCTAAATGGGAAACAAAACCATTCAAATTAAATGTAACTCTTTCTGGAGAAAAAAATATATTGTTTAAGAGTATGTGTGTGTATATACACATCCTTCTACACAGAGAGAGGGGAAAATCAGGTAAGTGCACACACAGTAAACATCAAACCAGTATATATTAATCCAGCTCTGGAATGAGAATGTACATTTCTGCTTCTGCATTTGTAACAGTACAAATTGATTACCTTAGTAGCATATGTTAAAATTAGAAAAAAAATAATCAATGTCATACTGGTGACATTTAGCTATGTTTGCTGCACAGATTCGTACAAGAGATTTGTCTGTTCTGTGGGGGGAATGAACATAGACAGTAAAACCAATAAATAAACCACTAAAATAACTTCACATAAAAGTTCTTACACCAGAATGAAAACAGCATTTCAAACTAGAAGAAGAATGTCAAACTAATCAATCGTCTGTGGATATTCTGAAACATGAAGCTTTGGGGTGGAAATTAGTTTTGTATTTGTTCTGGGTGATTAGATTTTCTCCCCTCATATTTTATTTGCTGTGAGATGAAAAATGAAACTAACTTATGCTTTCATGAAACTCAATGAGTCTCATACTTCAGCCCAACATGAGTGACTGTCAGCAGATTAACTACAACTCCAGAAATCCACAGACAAGGTATGGTTGTTCCTAATAGCCAGAAGAAAATAAAGCACTCGAAGAGCATGGCACAGCATTTCTGGCTGTAATGACTACACTGGCTTGCATGAGCACTCTGTTCCTGCAAATTTTTGCAGCCAGGCAGGAGTGTAAGTAGGAACTGTGTATTAGTAAAAGGCAGTGCACACAGTTAGGCAGGTTATAAACAGCACTGTCAATGATGGAGGAACAATGATATTTTCCACTTGTTTTTAATTCTCCTTGCTATGAAAAACCTCAACTTGACAGAAGTTGGCATGACTGTTGGAAGGATGGCCCTTATACTGATGGAAGTATCACAAGAAATATGGTGCTTCTCTCTGCTTTCTGAAGCAGCACTTCAAACAATTTGCATTCTGAAAGCTTTATCACAGAATGATACCTCATTTTATCTCTGTAATTATTACTTCTCTCAGTAAGCAGTTTTCCATCTTAAAATACAGCCCTGACTCTTTGCAGACCAGGTGCATGGTGAGCTTTGTTTGTTTGTGTACACACGTTTTATTTTGGTGTTAAATCACAAAGGTATCTGACATCAGTAGTGCTCGGTACTGCTACCTTTTTCTCTTCCACATGGATGTTCCCTGACAACCACAAAACCATGGGATTTTCTGCTCTGACAGCTGTCATGCAATGCCATCCTCTGACTCAGCCCCTCTCCCACTGCCTGTTCCCACCTGCCTCAGCTCCTGCCCGGAGGGCATGTGAGGGGCTGCAGCTCTAATTGGGAAGGCCCCACCTCATTTGACAGTAGATGAGCTGCCATCCTGGCTGGTAATTTATAACTCGTGTGACGTGCAGGCAACGGGGAGTGCTGCTACCTCTATGTCAGCGATTAATTATTTAAAAAAAATACAAATCATCCACACTCTCATGGATTTTCAGAGCCTCTCAGAAGCCTGGTTAGACACGTGTAGCTGAGCTGAGGTGTTCATGCTGCACAGCCTAGTCCTGCCAGGAGACACAGGCAGGTAGAGCATTGCTTGGCAAAGGAGTTGGCTGTACATGGAGAAAGCACATCTGACCTGGACCATCAGGGAAATGCAGGCAGCTACTGATGGGGAAGGTAAGGGGACACAGGGAAAATGACCATTCTGAAGGGGTGAGGACCCTTTCACCAACACACATATAAAATGAGGCTGAAATGTGATGCTGAAGGGAGCAGAGGGAGTTAAGTGGAGCAGGCTGAAATAAAACCAGCTCTTCAAGTAGCCAGAAGATGACGTAATGAAATGAACAGGGATACTGGATACCTTCTCCAGCACTTGTGCTTCACAAATTCTTAATTCTGCCTTTACAGAGTTCACTAAATAATATTCATTAATGATGCAATTGAATAAAGATGAGAGATTGGAAAATACGTATTTCCTCATCCAGTCAGCTAATAAGGGTAGAACAGTGTTGAATGAATGATTTAGACAATTTTCCTAGCTACTTGGAATAAATAATTTACAACTACATTTTTTTAATGTTGCAAGATGTGATAGTTTTCCCACCATTATGTATGAAAAGTTTTAGTCTTCAAATTTAAACTTAAAAGTATTTCCAAAATTTATACAAAGCTTTAAAAATACAAAGTATTCCATTTTTTCTTGACTAATTTTTCTCGACTATTCCAAGACAACAAGACCTGGGGATTCCCATTGATTTAATATGTTTGCTGAAAGTGAGCTGCAACAATATGTTACATAGACTAGGTTATAAAAAGAGCTACTGCAAACCTGCAAAACCAAACATATTATGATTTTAAGCATGAAATATGGAAAAACTCTCCCTTCTAAATTCATTTCCCATCTGCAAGAATTTGCAAGTATGAATGGCTACCCAGATTTAACTACTGTGCTTGCAGCTAAATAAATCTGTAATACTCTGACAAAAATCATTACTTGTATACTAGAAAGGTAATTCTGTCCAGCCTTGCTAAATTTTAAGGCATCTATACTCATTAACTGTTTTTAAGATATATTTAATTTTTTCATGGTGGACATGAGCAGTTTAAATATCTTTTCTCTGCAATGGAAAAATGACATATTTATCATAATTATTTGCCAATATAACAACATTGTTTACTGTTCCTCTGTACACAATTTCTGCAAGTGGGCAAAGAGATCTATTCTTTCTAGTCTTAATTTGGCTTATGATGATTGAACACCTACACAGAACTTTAAATAGTGCTTGCAAAGTACTCTGGAAATGTAAGTAACCCTCTTCACTGCTTTTGAGCAGGTAAATACTGTGTGGTTTGTTAAGAATTGAGCAAATAACATTATTCAAATTCATTTACAGTGGTGTAAACCAGGAAAGATCTCAAAGGAATTACTTTGCTATATAAAAGACAGGTATTTAGAGCATAACTCAGTCCAATAGGGTTTTTAATTTTAGGAATTGTGATTATTTGGGTGGTGGATGAAGTTCACTTGGCTGCAGTGAGGAGGACTCACTCTTAAATTAATAGGCTGACCTAACTAAAACATCAAACAGTGTTAAGCCACAACTTACCCAAAAACAAACTCTTCCTTTGGCTTAGTCTTTTTCAGTTTTTTGTTCCCACTTGTCCCACTTGGGGAAAAGGCCCAGATTTCTTCATTCCAGCATCCTTCATGATCTGAGGAGTTGCCTTTTCCTGAGCTTCTTTTTCCTGTGATGAAGGCAGACAATTTTTTCTCATCTTTAGAAAAATGTCCCAAAACAAAGCAGACTCAGAAGAAACTTGTGTACCCAGTCAGTACTGCAACTTATGAAGCCTGACCTTCTTGAAGGCAGTTAAAAAACATTTTTCATTTTAAACTGGGCAATGATGATATTGACAACTATTCTGCATCCCCTGTCCTGTTTTTTTCCAGACTACCTTGAAAGTCAGGATCTCTTCAGGTATAAAGAAAGAGAAAGAGATGAAGAGATATACAGTAATAAGCTTCCCTAGATTACAAAGATCTTTTTTCTTTTCTGTTTTAATTACACATATAAATCTACCGGTTGGAAAAATATATTTCCAGACATCTCACTGAAAGCTTCCAGAAATTATCTCAGACTTGTCCTTCCATATGATAAAGGGTTCTCACCGCCTACAGAAAAACTAACAACCAAAGCAAAACCAGAGCACACTTGCAGGATTGAGAACTACGCTCACAACCACAAGAGCTGTTTATATAGAAACAAGGTAATTGTTTGGGGTTACATACATCACAAGTCCTGCACACATCTATCAGCAGGCTGACAAATTAAACAACAAAGCCTTCAGTCAAGAATTTAAAACTCAGATCATGAAAGACGAAAATAGAGCAGTTAAGAGTTTGTGAGGTAAGCAGGAGCACGGATGGCAGGACTTCAAAAGACCTGCTCTGGAACACGGAGTGCAGCCACTCCACCCGTCCCTAGCATCTCGGGTGGCCAGACACAACATTCCCATTGCACACTGCTAAAACTCCAGCTTAAACATGGACTTTTGCTTTTCCTCCCACTCCAGGCAGGCTTTTGCAGTTCATGCTGTAAACAAAACACTCAAAGTCACCCACCTCTGTCCACGTTAGCACGCAGAGACGTGAGCATGCCCTCTGACACCAGAGTTTTATAAAGAGCACCTTTGCAAGATCTCTCTGATTTCCTGGAGCCACAGGTTTCTATCTTTTTTACACAGTCACTGTCCTCAGTTTTGACCTGTTCTGGTAAGCTCTGGGGTACCACCTCCTCTGTTGGGGTCAGTGGTTCCACTTTAATGTTATCAGAAGCCTCACACGGAACTTCCTTGCTGGCTCCAATACTAAGGAAATCGGGAGGCTTTGATTCTTTGGTGGTCTCCATCGGTTTCTCCTTTGATGTTTTCTTCTCTTTCGATTTCACTTTTTTCTTTGGTGATTTTGTATCCAACACGCTTCCCTTCACATTTGCGACAGGGCGGTTTTTTTTGCGGGGAGTATCCGCGAGTCTCTCAGCACCCCAGTCCCCCTTGGCCACGGCTTCAATTGTGTACATTACACTTTCAATGTCCGACTCGGAGGACTGCCTCTTTTTACAAGATTTCTTGGGGGTGGATTTTTCATTTGTGTGCCGGTCCAACTTATTTTTTTTCTTTTTCTTCTTTATCTTTTCCGGCTTTAGCCCAAGGATAGTCATGTCACCCATGAAAAGCTCTGGAGAACGGCACATGTGATCCTTTGTGCTATCCTTTCTCTCAAAAGGACTGTTTTCCATTGCAAGACTAGTGAAATCTCTGCATTTTGCAGTTTCTGATTCTGCAGCTTTTGTTTCATCCGGGTTTTGCATTTTCTCTATCTCTGATTGTTCTACTTTTCCTTTACTGGAGTCTTTTAGTGTTGTTTTCTCCAGTTCTACTTCCATGTCCTCTGAAACTTCCCCTCCCTCATCTTCCACTGCTTCCACTTTTGTTTTCCCAGGTTCTTTCACTTTTACTCCTTCTGAAGCAAGGCACATCTAAAGTAAGTTTAAAAACAGTCCCATGAAACAAACTTTAACTGTTAACAATACTTACTTATATTAACAGGAGCATTAAACAGGGAGTCAATCTCTCTGGCATTTTAGTTTAGGAAAGTAAACTGTGCTACAGGACAGTACTGAAAAACAGGCTGAAGCCCTGCTGAAACTGATGCAATGGGATGAGGGCTAAGTGCTAGAATAATGCTGGTGGGTTCTATTCCTCTAATAGAAAAACTAGAAATAGAAAACTGATCTCAGTGGTGTTTCCTTTAAGTGTCTTTATATAATCTGGAAACCCACTGCTAGATAGATTTTCAGAATATCCTAAATGCAACAGAACAGAGTTATCTCTGACTATTGCCACAGACATGCTACTTGAAATCTCAACATCCATTTCCCCTTCAACTTTCAAATGTCCCTAATAGAATTCCTTTTGCCATTTTCCAAATGGCCTTGAAGGAGGGAGAGAAAAAACGTTCAGTGAATCTCACTAACTGAGATTATTTTATTTTACTTGAATGTAAGAAATAATTTGGAAGATAGTACAAAAGCCTTCCAAATCTTTCTTCTCATGTCACAGACTTATTTTGCCAAGAACTGCAAAGCAGCAGTGGTTGCCATGGTTATCTTCTCCTGGAGATAACGCTAATGGAAACCAAAATCCTACATTATCTGAGGAACATCGATATTCAAAAAAAAGAGCTGTCAGAAGGCCATCAAACTGCCATGTTCCTTCAGCACTGACTTGGGAGATTCCCTCTGTTTTGGACCACCTGTGAGCTATGCTGACACCTCTAGAGAAGGTAGTCCTTCATGGCACCAACCAGCTGCCCTTGGCAAGACATGCTTTGTTCTTACTGTCCTCTCTCAAAGCCTCCAGGCTGAATTCCCAGTGCTGTTTTATTTTTAGAACAAATGTCAACCAGTCACCTGGAGCAAAACCAGATGGAAGAGGCTCACTTTGAACCAGACATCAGAAGGTTCCTGCAGCTCAGCCCACAGGCCGTGTGGTCAGTATGGATGTACCTCCCACAGACCATCGGGTTCTCTTTAGGTCCATTTTAGACTTCTCAAACTGGCAAGGCTTTTTTTCCTTGCAAACAAAAAAAGTCTCTCACATACCAATTTATGTAAGAGCATAACACCAACGATTAGAATGTTTTCGTAGCAGGTTTCCAAAATTCTAGCTGCATATGGTAGAAACTACTGATCTGGTTCAGGACAAGCTGGACTGAGCACTGTAAAGCACCAGAGCTTGGGCAGGACACAGTATCTCTTACACAGCACTTTAGACTAGGCAAAGGAGAACCCTACAACTATGCTGATGTGGGCTCTTGGTACAAAGGTACTTCTGTGACTTTTATACTACACTGCAATGTTAAGCACAGCCTGTGATTTTCAAAAGCTAAAAATCAATCTTTAAAATGGAGCTCACTGGACTAATATTTTGTCAATTCAAAACACAATCCTCTAGGCAATGGATTATTTTTTTTCCTTTTATACGCTTCTTCTGTGGTAGCCAATAGTACAGAGCTATAGATGTGGCTACAAAAAAAGTGACTTCTGTCTTGTGAGCACTAAACTTGTAATTAAACAATCTTCAAGATTGGGAAAGCTTAAAAAAAAAAGTGTTCAGAAATAAAATAAATGCAAAATTTCAATAAAATGCCATTGGTTTTAACTATTCCCAGAAGGAAGATCTGCTGAGAGTATCATAGTAGAATTTCTAGAGAAGTTACCGACCTGTTAGTAGCTCCTGACCATTAACATGAATTTGTAATGGCAATGCCCAAATTTGAGTAACACAGTAATCCAGTCTTCCCTCTCAACTATTTGTGCCCCTCAGCCAAACCCTAAAATCTCAAAGCCTAAACCAAGAAATTGAATCAAGTTCAATTGCAAAGTCCCTTTGCCACTAGGAACTGGTAGTACTTCTGAGCTGCACCAGACACTTAGAAACCTCTAAGTTGATGGCTAGTCCGGGGAAATCTTGACTTGCGGCATCTGAGCCATAATAACTTATGGTTCTATAAGCAGCAGTGTAATTATAACTGTAGCACTGTTCTGCCTTTCAGACTTGGGCAATCAACAGCATTAACTTCTCCACCCATCTGCACCTGGAGCAGTTAGTTCCCCGTGTTTTAGTATTACCTCTGCCAGCTGAAATAATGCTGATGTTCCACACTGTTTCGTTAAATCAGAAGGCCCTGAATGGGATGTACTTGAAGAAATCTATGAAGAGAAAAACCAACACAAATAAAGCATTCTTTTATCAGTACCAATTCTTTTATGTTTATGTTACAGCTTTTGAATGGATTGTTTCTCCCCCCTTCCCAAAATTCATTAATAAGATTATATACTGAAAAAGAAGTGCAGACCTGTGCATGCTGGTATAAATAACAGCCCGCTCCAGCACTACTCTGGTGGATAACAGCCCTGTACACTAAAGGATGCTTGCAGATTTGGGGTTTTTCTTGTCAGGACTCCCTTTGAAGAACAGGATGAACTGAAGCAAATGCTCTCTCACATAGGAACAGACTCCAGCAGCTAAGCAACAATCTACACTGGCATGCAACTCAGCTGGTGGTGTTTTTGAAGGCTTAGTAGGACACTGGATTGCAAAATTTAATGATTTCATGTAATTGTAATAGGTTAAGGAGGCTATTCCTTTCAGGCTATGGCATTGCCTGTTGGTGTCCTGTAGGACTCACATAAAAGAGATGCTGTGAACCCAAAGTAGAAGCCCTCAAGTCTTTGGTAATCTTTAGTACTCCTCAGAGTAAAAGGAGGCTGTCATGCAAGCAGGTAGCTGATTATCCTCCAGAATCTTTTTCCTCTATCAGGCCATGATCCTCTTTAGTACTTTAGAGTGTTTTGTATCAGTTTTGAGCTAGGTGCAAAGAAATGCATCTTGCATTTTTCTAAACAAATTTCAAGTATCTGGATTGGCCACTAGTATGAAGAAAATGTTCTATTTTTAAGGACATATCCGCATCATCTCCAACCAGGCTTGTGGGTTTCTTATACCTCCTTCTTCAGGCTGCATAAGAAAGTCTGGTTACAAGGGACTGGGTAACTGAGTAAAGTATTTACATTCTTTTGGCTCTCCCTGTCCCCACAAACTCAGTTTTCATTGCTCTCAACCAATACAGGCCTACAAAGTTGACCGCAGAATTTGGCCTATCACTGCCATAAAGGAAATAAACAAAAAACAACACTCTCTCTGCATCTCCTGGGAGGGGCAGCTCTTCACAGCATCTCCCAAGCTCTGACCATTAGAGCTCAAGCCTCCCCATGCTGCTCACAGCAGAGTGCTGTTAGTGCTGTGGAGTGGCCTCCCTTGCCTTGGTGAGGTGATGCTGCACCCCCGCACTGCCTCCCTTCACTCTCGTGCCTCCGCACTAAAGGCTGGAGACAGAGCAAGGGACTCAGCAGAGCTGAACAGCAACAGCCTCCCAGGCTTCAGAATGCAGAGTGGCTGTTCCAACCATTCGTGCAAACTTAGAAATCCTCAACATTTTTAGAAAGTAATTTAACCCCCTTCTGCATTTTATTTTAATTACCATCTGTGAAATACTGTAAAATATCATAAAAGGTAGGGATAGGGAAGAGGGGGAAAAATAAGAAGATAAAATTGGTTAATCCATATAGCAGAGAGATGAAGGAGGAGCAGAGCACTGTGGTATGATGAAGAAGACAGGCTCCCATGCACCAGATGCTTGCCATGCCAGAAGCATGGAAACAGTACTCCAGACCCCCCCAGTGCACAGCATCTGCAGTCGGGAGTTACAGCAGCGTAGCACAGCTGTCTGCCAAATCCACTTGCAAACCTAAGACACTGTTGAGGTGATTATGAATATGGTTTATTTGGGATGCTCCAAACCAGGTCCTGAACTGCTATATGAAAACCTAAGCTGAATCTCTCACATATCATTTATCCAACCACAATCCAAAATTAGAGTTCTCTAAAACTGGGAAATAAAAAAAGAAAAAAATCAATAGCAATGATGTCCTACAAGAGCTGGAGACATGGAGGATGTGCTTAGCACATCTGCTGTGTTTTCCCCTGTTTGAATCAGAGCCTTTAACGTCCATTTTGTGTATTAAATTAGGCTTGCAAGAATCCATCTGAGCAATCACTGAGAGATTACAGAAACCTGTCCAACATACAACGTCATGCTGCCAGACATAGCTTCACTTTTTCTGCCACCTGCAGTACAAACTGTGCACTCCTGTGGACAAGCATCTGTCCTTCCACTAAATTAGGGCTTCACAGTCACATCACAACTTCTAATGCTGACTTCTAAAATTCAGGCTGCACTCAGCAACAGCCTTACTCCAGAACAGCACTACTCAGCCTGCTGCTGTCCTGTTAGAGGCCACGTTAAAAACTTCTGGTGTCCCTGAGTAAACACTACCAACCCTTCTGCTGTCCCAGAGCTGTTTCTCCCACAGCCAAATACCCTTATGGATCATGGATCACAGTTAGGTGTAATCACCCTTGCACAGGAACTGCTGGCAATAGAGAACAGAGCCACAAACTCTACTACTGCCAGAGACTGCCTGTACAGTAAGGCAGATTTTCTTCCACTCATGTAAGTTCCTATAAAGCCACAGTCTTGCAAGACTATCCATAGAACAAGACATGAGATACTTTCATTTCAATGCTTCCAATTGCCTTTTTCCTGACAGGGACTGACCTATCATCAGCAACAATATAGTGCTGGCTGCAAATAGATAGGATCCAGAGAACCATTTTCCTTACTGAAATAGGATGTGAATTTGAAATAAAAATCTAAAACATCACAACAAAAACCATGCAAAAAAAGTGTAGAAGTAATGGCTAGCATAGTCCCTTATTTATCTGGAATACAGCATGTATCTTCATCTTTCAATCATCACAAACAACAGTATTTGCACACCAAACCTCAAAGATTTTTGAGTGAATCATCCACATCAAAGAGGAGACCTCTACAAGGTTTTATGTAAGACTCACAGAGAATTTTTAAGACTTTGGGGAAACCTGGCCCAGCATTCTTGATTACTGCTGACAGCTGCCAATTTCAGAATTTAATATACTGCATCAACTTCCAACTCTTCATACAGATTCCTGATGACCTCAAAGTCTACTTTTCTTTTCCTATTCTCAGTCCCTGATTAAGCAATGCTCCTTCCAATCATTATAGTGAAATTATATTAAATTATAATGAAAGTTTCATTTTTTAAATCCTGGTGTCCAGCTCCTCATTAAGAAGAATACTGTTATCTCCTGCCTTTGCTGTTGTCCTGAGCACTGTTTTTATTATAGTTATAAAGCTAATTTTCCTAAAGAGAAGTGTAACTTTCTGTGCTGTCTCTAAGAAAATATGCACATTCACAAGTGTTTAAAAGACTAGGTCCCTGGGACCACAGCCGCTGCTTGCTTCTCTTGATACTACATTATTTATTAATCTGTGTTTCTGGAAATACCAAATTTGATACTAGAGCAAACATTAAACAATTCATACTTTTTTTGTGGAAAAGTTATACACATCTTCCCCCTGTGACACTACCGAGTATAACTTTACCTCTGCCAACTGGAAGAGTGCCGACTTCCCACAGTGCTTTACTGGCTCTGGACTTGGCAACTGGGAAGTATTTGATGAGATCTAGGTTACAAATGAACAGAGGAGAAAATATTTCAGTGGCACGCAGGAAAGATAGAAAGGAAGGGAGAAAAAGAATGGAAAAATAAGGGATTAGTTAAATCAGTTACTTTTAGTTCTTTCTGGCAAAAGGCCCTACTTCAGATAGGCAACCCCACCCAAGAAACACTTAACAGATTCGTAGAAAACAGGAGAAAACAAGCAAATACAGCATTCCTTCCTTAAATTATGCTCATGGATACTTTATGTTTGTACTGTCCACAGCTAATATTCTATCATGCTGTGTGTTTTATATCTGTTTTATGCAACCAAGTGAACAAATCATACTTGTTGCTTAAAACCATGCACTATTAGTTGTTAAGGTTAAGTAAAATTCTCCCAGAAAGCCTGGGCAATATTTCCCATTATTAGATATAGAATAGGATCATCTGTCCTTACAGGCAGTTCTTGCTCCACTTTACTTAGTTATAAAAAAGGAAATAAGACCTATGTCTGGAGATCTAGCCTTCCAAAGACCTGTTGGTATGCCAGCAACTGTGATGAGTATATAACTACCATTACCAGTCTAGGGAATTGCTTTTACAGCCAAATTTTTTCAGACCTGCTTACCAGTGCAGCACTATGAATTCAGAAATGCAAGGATGATTATTTCTGATATGTGACCTTTTTTTGGCATGGCATTACATGGTAGTATTTGACCTGGAAGCCTTGGGACAAAACCCCCAGTGTTTCTGTGGTATCTCCCTCACCACAAAAATCACACTAAGGACCATGATTGGGCAAGCAGTGACAGGACAAGGGCAATGGTTTTAAGCTGAAAGAGGGCAGGTTTACAGCAGATGTTGAGAAAAACTCAGAGGATGGTGAGGCACTGAAACAGGTGGCCCAGAGATGCCTGGAAGTGTTGAGGGCAAGGCTGTATGGGGCTTTGAGAAACCTCATTGAGTGGAAGGTGTCCCTGCCCTTGGCAGGGCGGTTGGAACAAGATGAGCTTTAAGGTCCCTTCCAAGTCAATCCATTCTATGGTTCTCTGATCTTTCAGATGCAAAAATTATCACGTTTGCCCTTCTCCTTGTATTTAATGCTTTCTTTTGAACTAGGTTATTTGAAGAATTTACCTTTCAATTACCTGTCAAAGAATTTATTACACTCCCCACCGCATCCCCTCCACCAAAATCCAGGACATCCATTTCACTTAAAGCTATTTAAAATACTCAAATGTGCACTAATAATAATTTTTAATATTAAACTAAAATATTTCAACATCCTAGTTTTGCTTTGAGACACTTCAGTGAACCTACTCAGGACCCCACTTGACTAAGTGATCTTGTACACTGCACTTTGCAGGAAGATGGTCTCAACTTTTTATTCTATCATAAAATATGCTCATCTCAATGATTTTTTTTCAGCACATTATGAATGGCAGAAAAAGGATAGAACAACACCCACACACACTAAATTATAACTTGAGAACACACAAGCATATCTTGTGTCCTGATGCAGAAAGTGAGGAAAGAGTAAAGAAATTCTGACAAGACAATAGGTATTCTTAATAAAATGTGAGATCTTTTTATTACTAGTAGAAAGAGAGGAAGCTGACATTTCACATCAGAAAAAAAAATCTTTAAGAGTTAAGAAAACAAACGGCAAGCGACACAAGCATGTAACTCATTCTGATGAGGTTACTGGCCAAATATCAGAAGGAAAAGAATGGCTGATCAATCAGCTCTCAGTGAGATTACAGATCCCATTCCCTGTCATAAGAACATCTTCCAGCCCTAATTAGAATAATCAGAACCTCCAGTACTACAACCACAAACAGCCCCTTACTTATGTAGAGGTTTAACTGGAGAATCATTAGGATCAAGTTACTATCTGTTATTACAATACAGGTGGAATTTTACCTACTGTATTACCTTTCAGTTTGCAAAAGAAACATGGTACTATTTTTTCATCTCCCTCCTAGAATAGGCATTTCATTTCAACACAAACATTTAATAATTTCAGTATGTGGGCAAACAGTAAATACATTTGTTTTATCTGGGAAGATTACAGCTTTACATACGGGAAAGCTGGAAGAGAAAACACTCACTAGTTCTTACACTCCCAATTTCAAGGCATTTTGACCAGAAGTTTTGGATTCAAACTTCCTGTTCTGCACAGAAATAAACAAGGAGCAAACCTTCTCAAAGTGGGTATGTGAGAATGCAGCAGGGACAAAATCATCCTCAGGCATGCTTTTTTTCTTAAATGACAGTAACTTGCTGGACTAGCAAAAAAAAATTCCTGTTTGTTGCCTGCTGCACATGACTGTTTTGGGGGTTTTTGTTAATTAAATCACCAAGAGAAAAAATTTAGAGAAGCTGCTGAAAGCAAAGAGTTTGGTGGTTTTGGATTTGTTTTGTTTTTAAGATGGTTGAACTAGCAATTCTTTTGCTTCCATACCCCAGAAGCCTTTTCTTTAATAATGAATAAGAGTTTAGGTAAGTAAATCCAAGAGGCACTCTTCTTTCCTCTCAGGGAAGCAATCACCACCATCTGTTCACGTTTTCCAAACACACATGCAGTAAAACCAAGAAAACAAGGGGTTCCATCTGCTCTGCTTCCCTGTCATGGCAAGGAAGGGGACAGTGACCAGCCCCTGTGAGCAGACAGCCTGCAAACAGCCACTGCCCTAAGGAACACGGGCCACTGCTCAGAAATCACAGCCTACAGAATGCCTTTCCATAAAGGTTCAAATGAGAAAGACAAAAGTAGGGCCAAGTACTTGCAGTGTCAGAGCAGCCAAATGCTAACTTGACAACAGTCCAAACTTCAAAAAGCTCTTATGAGGATGTCACATCATCTTTGAAGACCTCCAAAGCGCTTGCCTGTGCACCCACAGGACCAAATGAGGTCTTGCTCCCAGGATTTTCATCATCTGTTGTGGCAAGTCACTGGGCAGGCCTCATTAGCCATATCCTGAACAGCTTTAATTGACAACTATAGCACTTGGGATAGACAACCAGATGAAAGACTAACGGAGGCTGTAAGGACAAAAAGAACCCCATGGTACTCTACACATAACGAGCTGTTTCTGAGTGACAGGGAACTTGTACTCCTGGGGTAAAGGTGTCTGTTTTAAATGACAAACCTACTCAATGGGATCGCTGTCTTCACAAAGAGGCACTCTTACTCACCCTGCTGCAAAGGCGGTGAAGAGAAAGGCAACATATGAGGAACACCCAGCCAGAACCAAAACTGAGCTGGGATGGCTGCCAGAAGTCTCGAGGCACATCAGACCGAGCACACTTCACATTTCTTCACAGGTCTACTTGGCTACTGGTAAAATAACTACTTTCTCTCCCTCTCTTTTTTCTTTTGTAACACTGTACATTGCTGACAGGAGCCCACTGCAAATTGCTTGCCATAATTTATCTCTCAAATGCAGTAATGCGTTCATATAGACAGGACGCAGTAAGAAGTGGCACAGTAAGGAATAGGACTTTTGCCAAATTTGACAAAGACAGCCTGTGCAAATGAAAGCCCTTATAGCTGAAAGAGCACAAGCAGCTTTAATAGCAGGGGAGAAAGCTTAAAGAGGTTCTGTAACATGCTCAATACTTTCCCCTGGAAAAACCTAAATGAAATCATCAGGCTGCAAGCTTAGAAAAATGCCATTTCTCTACGGTTATAGATAAAAAATTATGTTCATCACTGTCATTAAGGTTTCACAGGAAGAATAATCATGGCCAACAAGGTGAGGTTTTTCAATTTCGTTTTTTTATTCCTCTTTTCCAGATTTCTGTCTCCTATTTCCAGCTACAGAACAAAACCAACCCCTCCAGACTGCACACACATTTAAATACTTTTACAAGAAAAAGAGATTAACCCCTCAGCAAATCCTAATTAACTTTCTAAACACCTCTTCTGCCTAACATTTGATGATTCATATGTGCACTCCAATGTGCCAAATGAGCTCACTCAGCATAGTGGAACGCAGCTCAATGCACTGCCACATCCGCATTATAATTTTCAGGTTTGTCATTTTGTTTGTTTAATTAGGAGAGGAAATGATTTTAGGTTCTGTGAAATTCTGAGAGTATGGCTAAACTGGGTTTTATGTGACAATTTCAGAATGTTGTACTAAATGCAATACATACTGTGTTCAACTCTACAGATATCCAAAATGACAGATTTTTGAAACTAAGTTGGCAGATTCACTTGCAGTATTATTCCAGTATTTTGCAATAAAATTAAAAAGAAACGTTCCCCAGTTTGTATATTTTAACTTGGTTTCAAAGTCTGGCTTTAGCACCTACTTTTATCCTGCTCAATTCTACTAATTTTCTCAAAAGAACTTTGCAAATTACCTTCCAACTTTCAAAAATGTGGTATATATAAAAACACCTTCATGATTAGTGATATTAACTCTGTTGTATCTTTTACAGGGGTGTTTGTAGTCAGATATTTTCTGACACCTGAATCAGTAAACTAATTTTTCTTCCTTGGCCCTCCTAAGAAAAACACCAAGGCCCATTCTAGCCAAGCTAAAAACACATAGTAGACAATTAACTCAACATTTAACAGAACAAAGTGTGTAGTATGTAGCCAAACCTCTGTAAATACACAGAATAACAAACAGGGTATCTTTTAATCCCATTATGCTTCTCTGCAAGAGCACCAGCTCCAATCCCAGCCTTTTCACACACACAGAAAATGCACCTGTGGCATAACTGATTCTGCAAGCAGTATCAGACTCCCCCAAATGGGCAAGAAGAGTATATGTGTGGAAATCAATTCATAGAGGCACATTCAAAACGTGGCAGAAGAAAATCTTAAAAGCAGCATTTAATGAACTCCAAATCTTCAATATGTGGACGAAGGCAAATAGGTTACATACTTATGGGTAATGGGTAGATTTGGTAAGTCACCACCTAACAATGCTGTTAAATATCCTTGTAGCTGTTGTGATAAGCTTCCTTTGACCTGCAAGGATTCTTCAAATGATTCCTGCCCCTAGGGCAGTCACCAGTCTGCATTGCTGCAGCCTTTTCCACAGGCAGTGTCATTTCAGAATGTCTTTTAATTGTTGTTTTCCTTCCTAGATGTAAATTAAAAGGCCATTTGGATAATAAGTCTGCAGTGATCCTTTGGGTATCACTTTGGGAAGGCGAGGTAATGTTCACAAGCCCAGTATCTCACATATGCTACAGCTGGTAGAACTGGCCAGCATCTCGTCCAATCATGGGTTCACCCCATGGTTGTCCTAACACAATGCTGTCATGAAGATATACATCTCCTGATGGGAATTCCTGATAAGACAGGGTGCTTAGCCATTCAGTGACCTCTCTTACCGGTTCCTTGCTTCCTCCCATCCTCCCCCACCACATTCAGCCATTATACCTCAGCAAACTGAAACAATGCAGACTCCTCCGTTTGCTTTACTGCGCCCAGGACTCCAGGCTGCGATGTGTTTGAAGAGATCTGTCAGGAAAACAATTATCCTTGTATTACCTAACTCTTCAGTTTCAGTATCACACTTCAACATGCTAAATTTATGATCTGTGATAAACAGACTCCTGGTACACCAGAGTATGCAAATGAGCCCCAACCCTTACAACAAACAGTATCTGCTTTCCAGGAAACACATAAATGGGTGATCTGTGAAATGGTAGTCAAGAATTATTTTGCACAAGGAAAACCTTTCCTAGGACCAACAAAACAGGCTTTTTTGAATGGCTTTTATTTGCCTGCTGATATGTCAAAGGGTTAACAACAAATACTTAATACTGTATTGTATTTCATAGTTCAGTGGAAGACCTAAGACTGCAGAATGGTGGTGATGATAGAGCACAAATTGCTACTTAGCACAGAAGGTAAGTGTCGACAGGAACACAAGGTGGGCAGGCATTTTGAGATACCAGATCTATCCCAGACACCAAGGTAACTGCATTTCATACTGTTTAACTTGTGCCAGTTAGTTTTTTACAAATGACACCTCTGATTAATGTTAAACTTAACCCCAAGTACCAATTATTTTGCCACTCACACATATACCTACCATGCACTGGTTAGGTGCACCCTCACTACAGGCTGTTTAACATCCTTGAAAAATAAGATTAGCTAATTTGCATTCCTAATTACTAATCATCAGTAAGCTTCTTCTAAACCACATGTTTTAGCAGTGCAGGTGAGCTTGTTTCCTGGCACCCACTGGAATTCTTCTTCAATGGGTAAGGAAAAGCCAGAGGTCAGAAGCTCTTAGCAAGGGCATATCTGGCAGCACACAATTCCTGCCTACTACCACATGGGTCTGGCACTTCCCTCCTTCAGCACTGTAAAATGAACTGAAACAATTAGGTGAGCTGGTATTTGTCTTCCTCTTTAAAAGATTCAGCAGTGAAATTCAAGAAACAGACCATTATCAGGAGGAACTATACAATATAAGACATTGCTCTGCTGACAGTATAAGCACACAGAAGCATCTCAGAAATACGGGAAGATGGATGTTGAATCATTACCACAGAAGTGTCCTAAGTGATACCGGAATTAACCAATTCTAAGAAGTGTCTAAGTATTGCTTTTCATTGCTGGCACACCAGGCATTTCCTCTTCCTAACAAGAAAAGCCAGCAGGCTGTTTTAGAGCCTAATTACAGGTTATCTACTTCACTCTGGCCATTACCTCTAATCAGAAATAAAGAATCAGTGCTCCAACTTATTTCTAATACATTTGAAGGACTCGGATCTTAAGCTGGAACTCAAGGGCTTGTGCACTGATGTTAAACCAGACCAGCTGAAAACAAGGTCCCATTTTCTGTGTACTAGGATTGCAATGTATCTGCTCCAGAAGTGATGATATTTTAGGGAGGAATATGAAGGTGCACAAGGTAATGTGTATTAAAGACACACAAGTCACATTCACAGCTGGTGTGAATACAGGTAATAAAAAGCCCCTACTATGACAAAATTTCTTTCACTTACTTAAAAACTACCCAGTGTCCTGTAAAATCAATGTCTATACAGCTAAATATTTCGGTGTCATTTATTTTGACTATTTCAAAAGTTGGAACAATACCAACAAACAAGTGATGCTTGTAGAGGGCCAGAGTTTCTTGCAATCTCATTTTTGTCATTTTCTATCAATGAAACCCATTAAGACTTGGATGAAAGATATACATACTTCAAAGAAAAAGAACAACAACACACACTCCATAGTTGCACTTGTAACAATAACTGGAGTATGTTGACAAAACATTGTACATTGCGAAGTCAAAGCACAGTTACATAGAGCTGTTTGGTGGTTATAGAAGAAAATTTTGGAAATTTAACAACTACAATTATTTTTGATGGAGCTGATGACTAAAGTAGCCACTGTAGATTAGAAACATAATGTAATATCCAAATAAACATTAAAATCTTAGTTAATGAGGCTCTAGTTTAAAACTAATTGCAGGAATGACATATCTCCAAATTACAGCTTAAACCACAGCTCCATTATTGCACTTGGGTTTCCACTATGGTCCTAAACACACTCTCCTGCACTTCAAGTCTGACCAACCTGATGAATGATTCAACAACATAAACCCAAAAATGAGAAAATGAACAAAAGTATCAATTTTAGTTAAAGACATTTGATTTTTCTTTCAGCTGGACATCAGATACTCCTTTAAAGCAAACACTTGGAAAGAAAACCTTTTCTAAAGAAACTCACCTCTGCGAACTGAAACAATGATGACTTCTGACAGGCTTCTGTAGAATTAGTTGCATCAGACTGGCAAGTACTGGAGGAAACCTGAAACAAGGAGCGTGCAGAGTAAGACCTCAAAGATGTTTTTCTCAAGTTAAAAACAACGAGCAAAACAAACCATTTAAGAGAAGATGGACAAGCTAATATTTCACAGTCCTGGAAAGATTAAATCATATTTATAGATGAAAACATAGTTTAGCACCCATTTTAATGCATTTGAAAATTGTCTTAGAAGAAGACCACAAAAATACCAGGGGTTTTTTTCTCCTTTTATAATTCTGAACTTGTCAGAATAATTTTATGCAACAGAATACTCAACGGAGATTATACTGGACTACGTACAAAACTATCTCGTATTGGTGAGTCTATCAACACTGCTCTATCTGTATTTTGTGCTATCATTCTGAGTAAGATTACTTAGAAGGTTAAAAGAAATTTTGAGGACACAGTTGCTGACAGCAATACTTACTAGAAAAATAGTCTCCAATCATAACAGCATGAAAATAAGTAGACAAGAGTAGCACAAGCCTAAACTTTCTCAAATCATGTACCTAAATTTTAGGCGTGTTTTTGAAAAGCAGTGCAAGAAAGTCATTATACCTGAAAACAAAATACAAAGAAGTGATTGTTCAAAACCAAAAGCCTTATTTGAATTACCACAGATCTTAGCCATGGTATTCTTATTAGCTAGAAATGTGCTAATCAAGCATTATTCTGTAAAGGAATTCTATCAAATATGATACATTCATTAAGTGTCATATTTGAGTGTAAGAGATTTACATGTGTAACTCCTAGGAGACTGAGGTACTGTTAGTACAAAATAAGGTATGTAACATGGCTAGTAAGAAACAGAAATAAAGGAAGGAGGCTTTGTAAGATTTTAGAAAAAGTAACCAGATGCAAATTTTTTCCCTAAGAACTTTTTCCCCCTTGAAATTTCAGTTTCTTTAAAAGATTAAAAAACAAATGTGGGGCTTTTTCTTATTCATTACCTAAACAAGTATATCAACAGCTTTTACTGGTGAAAGCACACCTGAGATTTAGCTGCTGACTGCACCTGTTGTCAGTAAGCACAAAACCCCACAACACACGCAAGCCTACAGCACGTGCAGCTTGCCCTGCTGCTCCTGCTGCTGCTTGTCTGAGATCCTGAAGCACTGCAATAGCAACAGCAGCATTTGGTTTCAGGAATCTGCTACCCACGCTCCCCTGGAAACACTAAATCCAAGTGTAGCAACCCACAGGCCAAGGTAGGAAATATACCAACATGACAATTTGCTTACATACACAAACAAACTTGTTTCTTCCCTGCCATAAAACCAAGCAGCAACAGGGACTCCTGCGAGCTGTATTTCCCCTGTATTTATTAAACACTGAGCAGGATGTTTTATCACTGTACTATGGGCATACAGCAACCCAAAGGGCCACAAAGAATGTATTTTTAATGTCTGTCTTTTGCCTTTTCAATAGGTTGTGCTACTGTTATCACTGATATAATGTTTATTACTGACTTTTATCATGTTTCTGCACAATCTGTTTAAGATGTCTGTGCCTCAGCAGTAGTCTGGACCGTACCAGGAAAGCATCTTGCTGCTGTTGAGTGACCCATCTCTGAAGGTCTGAAAGTCTGCAGTGGTGTAGAATATGTAAGGTTGCTGCTTGCATGTCTGAGCACTCATTTGGTTATTTTAGGCCACTGCACTGGTGGGATTCTTAAAGGAATAACCAAATTTTGGACTTGGTTTCCCATCTAACTTAAATTTTCTGCAGTTCAACCAGCTGCCTTATACAGCTCAGTTTGCAGTGTCTATTGAAGAAGTTTTTAAGTGGAGTGTTTCCAATGCAGCAGAGAAAAGGGCACTACTTTGCTTAGAGAAGCCATATGGAAGCTCCCTACCCCCAAATGAGGGCCGTCCACACCTGAACTCTGCCCACCTGTCAGAACGAGACCGTGGCTTCCCAGCTCCCTTGCCTATCTAGGGGCACACCCACACGGTAGTGCCAGCACAAGCCTGAGCTGGCACGGCACAAAGCAGCTCCGAGTTCAGAGCCACTGAGCCACAGACCCCCGCAGCACCACGCTGGAGTGGCAGTGCCCTTCCAAGAGAGGCTGTCCCAGCCCAGCCCCTGTAACACACGTGCTGTCAGACACTCAGGATGAGCCTTCTCGCCGCCTCAGAGGCCATGTGCTGGGGGCTGGGCACAGCCTGTACACCTGGCAGTACCAGAACCACTCGCTGTGGGAGGTGTGAAGTCCAGTTTTCTACAGTTTTGTGTGCAGAGGACAGATTGCTGGTGCTCAGTAACTCAGTGGAGATTTTATGGTTGGAACCACTACGCTTTTCCTATCAACTCCTGCTACTCTTTAAAAAGTTAATGCTGTTGCCTTTATTTGACAGAGCACTAATTTGAGCTTGTTTCTTCTACTCTGTGGCTCCCCAAACATTCTTGACCTGTGGGAAACTTACTATCTCCAGGGCTTCTAACCTTTGCCAAGGTGAACCTGATCAAAGTGTTAAAATAATTACCAGCGCGAACAGATGCACAGATAGTGCCATTTTATATGTCTCATTTCTTGGTCAAATAAAATGTCCTCAACATCCCATTTCTTCTCCTCTTTCCTCCTCCCAGTCTTCCCTCAAGCTGCACTGAGAGATTTTTCACTTCTGATTCACACTTTGCACAGACTCTGCATCACATGCAAGATAACCTTTTGTTCCCAAAAAGAAGGAAGCCACAAGGGTAATACCTCAGTGGCCTTCCTTTCCCTCCAGTTACCATAACGTGCTCTTAAACGATCACACCGAACAAGAGTGGAGGAAAACCCCCGGGACAGGCTCACTCTGGTGCGAGGCATCAGCACTGCTAGACAGGCAGGCTTTGGATGACGCTACGGATTTGGGGATTTCCGGGCAGTAACCTACAGAAAGTCCACTAGGTGCTGCTGTAAGGCAAGGAAAGGGCCTGGCGGACAAGGAAGGGAGAAGTGCAGGGAGGCACACAGGCAAGCAAGGAGCGCCGCTCACCCAGCTTCAGCCTTGCTGCCAGCAAGCTGTGGCAAGGACCAGGCTTTGCCTGGCCACAACCACAGCAGCTGGAGCAGACCTGTCCGGCATCTCTGCTCGGGTGTTCAATAAAATATGCTCATACACCACTGTCTTGTGGAACTGATGAAAGCATCCAAAATGCAGGCGGAAACTCACTGCATATCCAAGTCCTCTTTCGACTACCTGTAAGGTCTGTAGCTTCTCTTGCCAATCTGCTTAGTAACTCCAGCTGCTGCCTAGAAATCAGCCACCTCCCGACACTGAATTCGGTTACCAGGAAAGAAACTCTCTAGTCTATTGCAAAAATTTGCAAAAATAGAAACATACTGGCAACATAGAGAGATGGCCTCAAAACAATTTTGTAAACATCACCGTTGTGCCTCTTCCCATCCTCCTGCTGGCAAGTCACTTGGTTACCTGACAACTAGGCTTCTGACAACCTGAAGATTAAACATCTCACTTGAAAAACCCCTATCCATTCCTTTAGCATAGACTTGGCAGAACATCAGCAGGTGTTGGATATGTTTCATTGGGATTAGCAGACCTCTAAGTACAACGTCCTTCATCCTCCCTCAAGTGCTGAGCAAAACTGTGCCAGTGCTGCCCCTCCCCTCCATTAACAACTTTAAGGTTGTAAGACTGTCTAAGACCTATGCTTACAAGGCCACCCAAGCCTGCATAATCATACATATGCACAGCAGTCAATCTGCATGTTGACACATAATCCTGTGTCTGGCAGACCCCCAGTTTAAGAACCATATATGTGCACCTGCATTTTAAGTGTATACACACACTTCAATGATAATGCAGACTATGTGATATAATTTAGAGCATTCTTTAAAAAAAATGACACTGTGTCTGTCCTTTTTTTTAAAATAAAAATGCCAAGGCTTCAGATGTATAAAATGTAATAATATACTTACATGCATATAAAAATAATACATACATTCTCCATAATAAAGCAACTTCTGAACCTCTTCACTAACCATACCTCAGCAGTCACCCCAGTACACTGTAATTCTCTCCCATGTGGATACCAACTTCAATGCAACACAACTGACTCCTCTCCACTGAAGAGAAAAGCAGCTTCCTAATTCTACAATGAATTCTTGAGCTACTTTCTGAGCCTCTCATACTACCTTCCTAGCACGTTCTGTTAACCTCCCAGATGCTGGTTTAAGTGTGAGACCATAAGTGTGGAAATCCAACCATATATTCTCCTAAAAGCATGCAAAGATGACCATCTTACATCTCCTGTGCCTGAGGGTGGGAAGACAGAAGAGCTGTTCAGTTATTCAGTTCTAAATAGGTTTAGGATCAGTACTGCATTTGCAAAACACATGGCTAAGAAATATTTGTTCTCTATCTATTCACCACTGAAACATAAGAAAATAAGGAAAAAATGGAAGACACACTAGGGCTGCCACACAGAAGAACGTGAGAAAGTCTCCCAGTACCTGGACACACAGCTGGAGACTTAACTCCTGCTAACATGCATTGAGGAGGACTGAACATTGTTCATTTGGGTCCCTTTAAGAATACCAATCACCCTGATGGATCTGGAGGAGGTATTTTACAAAGAGGACCCTCAAAAATCATCAGAGATGTGCAGTTTCCTGGGAAAGTGCTCTGTCCCTTAACCACTTGTCAGATAGCTTGTTCAGGACAATTAAAATACAGTAGCTCACTAGTAAATATGGGCTAAGTTATGGCTCATCATGATTCCAACAACAGCCAAAAAATCCCCCAACTAGTTTTGTCTGGGCTGTATTTACAACAATTATTTTGCTCTACATTTTTGGGGAAAGCAGATTGCACAGCTTGCCTCTTCGATGTGGAGGGCCAGGTTTCAAAAGAAGACTACAGGCCCAGAAGAGCAAAGTGTAGTTTATACATAAAGTGAGTATTTCATCACAAGTCATGTTGCACACTTCTATCAGAAAAAAATAGGGTTTATGTACGCACATGAGAAGCATGTCTTTTGCTTTAAAAAATAAAGTTCTGATTCAAAGAACTTTCATGTACTAAAACAATGGCACATATTTTTGGATGCTTTCGATGCTTTTTGATGCTTTCATGCGTTTCAAAACATGCTTTTTGATGTGACTGTAAATCTACATGTAGATTTCATTCCTACACTGCCATCTGAAATCATACTACTTGAGGCATTTGTAAAATCAAGACACCTCAGCCCGCAAGGTCATAGCAAAGACCTTTTTTAAAGGAATGTAGTATCAGTGACTACAATATACCTTCCCTCACATTTAAACGTAACAGCATAGTAAAAGCAGCTTCTATGCTCCAACCTGAGAAATTACAAGTTTAAGAAGTACAGGACAGTAAAATTTTAGTACAAAATAATGTATTTCTTTTAACTTCTCTGTCCACTTTGCTTGAGTGTTTCTTATTTTCATGCTGCAGCACAGAAAGCCAGTACCCACACAGCACAAAAACCTCCATGGCTAAAACTGGTGTGCAAGCATTGAGGAGTCTTGGCAGTATAGGAGCAATAAATCTCAAATACACTATACATATAGATTAAGTTAATTATTGCTTTTCCTCCCAATAACAACAACAAAAGAGAGCTATTTCCTAGAGCTAGTGATTTATGGCAGTGACTACTTATTATACCCAACAAAGAAGCCACCTTTTGAACAATTTTCAAAGTTTGCCCAAAAACCAGATGATATTAATTACCAGTCTAAAGAAAGACCAGAGATCTCTGCACTACTGGAGATAAGCACAAATACTTACTAGACTCCTTCGTAAAAATGTAAAACATGTTTGTGGGCAACTGAACTACAAACTTCTTTTTAGATGTAAGGGTTTAGTGAATAGGAGTAGACTGCAATACTTCAATTACCTGTTAGCACTTGCATGCTTTCAGAATGCATATACAGTGATGCTGACTTTGTAGGAAATTATTTATTTGTTAGTGCCAAGGCCACAGTTATGTGAGGCATTGCACAAGCATATAAAACCCTTGCCCAAAAAAGCTTGCAAACCACCTGTTCGTTAACACAGTCACTGTATTTCAACCCTTCTGCCTCTGACAATGTCCTTCACTCCGGCAGGCTTGACTGGTGTGATCAAATATCAGCAGAGTTAGTACTGAACTGTGCCCAACCTCTACATTCACAGTTGGGATACAAGACTCACCCCTTCACTCCCAGCTGAGGTTATCTGAGATGTGTCCTAACTTTCCTTCTCCACTGGTCAAATATTCCTCTTACAAGCCCTTTAAACTGACAGCTCATGTTAAGGGAGAGAAGGGAGTTCCTTACCTCTTGTGCAGTAAGTGCATGTTCCCCTGCTAGAAGCAGCATACTCAGGCCTCCCATTTGTGTAGGATCTGTTAAAAGAGTAAAACCAAGTCTTAAGTTGATTCATTTGCTTGTTTAAAAAACCTAACAATTGCACCACACTAAAGCCCCAGAAGACTACTTGTCACAGACACTCTCAGCAAGCTACCATAAAAGGCAGTTCAAGAGAATCACAAATAACCATTTCTGTACCCTCTGGGAAGGCTTTCAAAGCTGTTTGAAGGATTTAATTGGATTTGTGTGCTTAACACCCCATTGCATGGATTTACAAATTTACTGCCAAAGGTTTTATGTACTATAGAGATGAATATCTTAAAAACAGCAACTGTAATGATCTCATACATAAATATATACACAAAGATGCTCTAATAATGCACAGGTTTGTAAGTCAGTGGATGCTCCTACCAAGGGAGTAGGTTCATCCTTGGCGACTGAACAAATAAAAGGATGGAACAAAACAACACGATCAAGCTCTGAAGCAAAATTTCTATTTTCATTTGTCTTTAATTTAGAGCTGTATTTAGTGGTGAAAAGTGCCAGCCTAACAGCTCTGAAGCATGAAGCCAGAACAGCACAAGCACTGGCCAGGCAAGCTGCCTGCCTACTTGTTGCCCTGCCAATACAATATATAATTGAGGAATGTAAAATTGAGATATAAATGTTCTTTCTCCAAGTATTTGATACAGACAGCTTTTCCCCTCTGGCCTTCCTGCACCTCAGGAGCTCAGAAAACGACAAGAAGTGAAAGCAATAAACTCTGACACTGCATTACTCATGGAGTAGCTTTTCCACTCAGAACAGTGGTTGCTCTTCACCACTATGAAGACTAATTGTCTGATTTTGGGGGAATGCCTTGGAAGCAATGCAGGTGCCTGATTTAACAGTGTCATGTAGAGAGAAGGAGGCAGACAGCGGCCAAATGTCTCATACAACAGCCACAATGTGAGTGGAATATTTTATCTTTTCAGCTGACATGGGCCAAACCTGTACCTGTAAACCTCCAAACAGTTTAGTGCTACAGATGATCACGATCCAATTCCTGGGAATACTCATCAATGCTGTTTAATGCAATACCACAGATGCTGCCCTAAGTTTTCCCACTTACAGCATCTCTCACTGACATTCACAAGGTAAGTTTTTCAATAGTCTTTTAGAAGGGCATTAAATAGAAGCAGAGGAAAACAATGTAAACAAACCAGACTCATTCACTACCTCACGGATAGAAGAGTGGCTTATTCTTAAATAGCATTTAACAGGCATACAGGCATCCTAAATAGCACCTAGCTTCAAACCCAATATCCAACTGGAATTAACTTTTTCCTACACCATAATAAATACATAGAAGGCATGTGGGGGACTTGGTTCTGTGGTTTTGTTTTTTTTTTAAGAAGTTTGTCTTTTTAAATAAAATAGGAAGAAAAAAAAAATCACACTTCTGTGAGGATACAAGGCACTACCTAAAATGCAGGATGTAGTAACAAGAAGAGACACAGAAAATGTGAAGGGCCAGTAAGTATCTAAGCACGATTCATAAGTGAAGTGATCCTGTCTGCAACAGCACTTTTTGCCATCTAAGTAGTTGATCAGAGAGCATTCAGTCTGTCAAACCAGAGGACATAAGAGCAATTAGGAAGTGAAAAGTGAGTATGTATCTTGAAAGATAATGCCTGAGCAAGCAGTTAATTTGGAGGAAGGAGAGATTGGAAGAGACCTCCAGGCCTACCATAAACCTAACCGGGCCACATATTGAACAGTAAGGCCTTGGCTGTTTGCTTTCTACTTCCTTTACTCCCTTTGGAAGGTGTTTGCAGGATCCAAATCTTCTAAGCATCAAGGGCTTTTTCCCAGTTTTTAGCTTAAATATACTCAGGGCCAGGTAGTACATGATTTTTCTGGTACTCACATCTTTACAATTAGTAATAGTTTCCCTAAATGGTATTTCCCTTTTCTGCATTTAAGGACTTGTCCTACTCTTCTTCCACTTGTTTTCTTGGTCTAAACAATTCAAGATCTCCTGATGTCATCAAGCACATCCATCTCCCTCATTCCAGCAATTCCTAAAGCTCTCCTCTGCAGTTATCCCAGGTGGAGTTCATCCTTCTTGTATATGGTTCATCAGCAGGGCAACCATATCAGATGAGGGGGTTCCTCCAAACACTTTGCCTGATAATCTGCAGTAGAGTGCTTTCTTATGCCCACATCACACTGATGACTCCGAGCTGCTTTTGTACTTTATTTTAGTTACCTGTTGGTCCTTTTCCCCCTCCCCAGTTTTGGCCACCTCAAGAACACCCTGTTTATGACTGTAAAATTTTTGCCCCTTTTCTTCGTATCTTCTTGGTAGTTCTGGCTTTCTGCCTTTCAAGTAAGTAGCTTATCATAAGGGGACAAAGATAGAAGTGTGGTTTAGTGTTTTCCTCCCCAAGTAAGCAAGTACTTAAACTGTTTATTTAAGTATAAAAATTAAGAGGAAGGAGAAAATGACAGACAAATGGAAAATAAAAGTTTAATGTGATGCTTAAACAATCTGAACACTTATGCTGCAGCTGTAGCAGAGGGCTGGTGCTTAGATGCCTGTTCATGATAAAAACAAAAATCATTCCATTAAGGTTTCCAATTACAAAATAACTTCACCTAAGGGAAGACAAAATGTACGTATCCAAAAAGTGCCATATGCTTATAGTGCCTTCTCAGCACAATGTTTCTCTTCTGGCACTAGGAGCTTACTGGTATAAAGAAGAATTTTAAGGGGTATTTTACAGAATTTATTCTTAAATCAACAGTACTGGGAAAATAGCACACACATTTGACTTGCAGAATGGGAGGCGATTCGTGACTTTCTCAACAGCTTTTAATATTGATGAAACTTAAAACCATCTCTCTGTTTGGGAATGACATACTTTGTTAGTACTGGGCTGGTTACAGACTCAGCAGGCTGGCTTGTTCATCATTGCCATTTCTCAGTCAGAGGAAACAATGAACTGAGGAAGTACTAAGCAGGAAGAAGGCCAGCAGGAACCAGCTTCAACTGACTTTTACCTGGGTGCATAATTAAGCTTCTTCCTGAAAAACAAAAACTGCATTTCTATAGGAATATAGCCTACTCCAGAAGTGTCTTTCTTCCACTCTTTGCCTCACTATAAAGCATTTTGGCATGGATGGTTTTCTTCTGAACCAAAAATATGTAAGTCCTGGGAATCTCACACATTTGTATGGTAAAGCTGTTGCAAACAGCAGTTGTCTTTGCCCTACACCCTACACAGGTGGCCATATCATGAGAAAAACAAGCTCAATTACAGCTTCCAGGCTGGATGATCAAGGACACCACTACTGGGTCTGCAGGTCAGAAGCCCAATGCTGGTGCCACACCTCAGCTTCTTGACATAGTGGTAGGTCAGCATGAGACTTAAATGTGGGATGGTTATTCTTGTAAAGCCAAAAAATAAAGGACAGAAACAGCCCGTGTGGGACTTAGAAAAACAAAGTAAGATCTTACTCTCTACATAACAGATTTTCCAAAATAAAATGCAATATACAAAAAGCAATTAAGACGTTACTAGCAACAACCAACAAATGAAACAGATTTCCTGGCATGATTCTGGACTCATATAAACCCTGTCCTGAGGAAGTTACCTGCCTTGAAGATACAAGAGAATCAGTGGAATTTCAAAGGTAGAAGTGTTTTTGAGGTGGTTCAGCTACATTTCAGTTCATCAGCTAGTATACAGCCTGGATTTTAAAGAGATTGCACTGGGTAGAAGAGCGAGAGTTGAATTGAACTATCATCTGAAGTCAAGCAGAGAGGAGCACAATAAACATTATTTAGCATGAACTGGTATATAGTTGACAAAGCAGTAATCCATTTGGCATGGCACATGTGTCATGATGCTAACATCTCTGTCAGAAGCTGTCATCATTTTACGAGCTACTCTTATACCCAAGATATTGCCAGCCTCCACTGGCATGAGACTGGAGCAAGATCCTTATGAATTACTATGCTTATTGACTCGGCCTGCAGGGAAAAAAAAAAATCTATCACAGATAGCACAAAAGGACCTTCTTCCGAAATGGAAGGCTCTACAGATAGAACAATAGATTAGTTTCTAATTAATTCTTAATTTCTCTGTCCCCTACCTCTGTACCCTAAAACTCGACATTAGGATAGCCCAGCAGGAGAACTGGGGGCTGGATGAGAAGATAAAGGCTTATTACTTGTTCTTTGTGTTAAGTCAACAAATATGTAAGGAGCCTAGAAATGACTCCTCTAAAAGCAAAAGCAGAATGGTCTGAAGGGGCTTGTGATTTTTGGAACTGGTCTCCCATATACCAGAACTATGCAGCATGAAAAACTTATTTTGATCACATTTCACAGTTCCTTAAGAGACAGAAGGAATTTCATTACAGGAATTTTCATACCACTATACTAAGGTATACATGCCTCTTTATCCCTTTTCATCCTTTTACACTTGTTCCATAAAACCATTTTCTACTCTCCAGCTCACAATCTCTCTAAGCAGAAAAGTCCTATCTGCTACACACCTGTCATAAACCAAGTAAAAGTGACAAAGTTTCTAATTTTATATATACTGATGCATCTGAAACTTTAAACAAGAAAAAAAAAAAAAGGAAAAAAAAGGGAAAAAGGAATGGCAAGGAAAAATTTTTTTTCTACCTTGATTGTTAGGTTCCTAAGCTGCCAGTATTTAACATTATTGTCCCTGTATTTCAAGGTCATGATGACAACAGTTCTGCTATTTATGGATATCAGTGAGAGATTATCTGCTTTTCACCAGTTCAGGCACTCCACCAACACTTCTTCACGTATTTCTTTTTTTTTTTTTCAAATGTTCAGAAGTTTAGAATTGGCTTCTCCAAGATATAATGGGCAAAAGAGCACATTTAAGTGCAATTAAATTATGCCTCCCTTGATTTAAATACAAAAAAGTTAACCCCACTGGTACATTCATCTACAAGATTATCCAACTTCAGAGATACCCAAATTATTTTTGCAAATAGCAAATTAGTAAACAGACTTTCTATGACAGAGAAACAGAAAGCACACAATCAGCACTTTCCTTTTTGACCAGAGAATGAAAGTCTCTAACAGAAGATAAGCTGGAATCAAAAATCAATCAAATGTGGGCCCTACATGGGGTATGAGTTAGGATGCCTCATATCTGGACTTGAGCTGAAAATAAATTGTGCACTACGGAAAATTTTAGAAAGTTGTTACACAGAGGTTTAACTACAGTTTTGGCACTTTAATCTGGGACACTACAGTACCATGTGCAGTAAAGGAAACTGGTATTCCAGTTCAATTTCAATACCACATCCCCAGACAAAATGAGGATGCTACAGCTGAGTAACATGGATGGAAATCTCACCTGCCATCCCAAAGTTAAGTTGTGGCATTTCTTCACTTTTGGTTACTTTCCTTGGGCTCGGTAAGTCTTTTGCAGAGTCTGATGCAATGGCCCATAGCTTTTTCCTGTTTGTAACACTGGATGCCTGGGTTTTCACTGGTTTGTTGGTTGTGGGGCACCACTTGTACCCTGGGTTTGCTTTCATAAATGCATCCTTGTACTAGAAAAGAAAACAAAAATTATCATTCGTGACATTATACTCTACACAGGGCAACAGAGCACACTGCATGTAAGAGGATTTAATACAGTAACTAATCCTTAAATATCTTGATTTTTTAACAGTTTAATCACATGCTTAGAGTCCAAACACCAACACAATTTGCTAAGAAGAAATATTAAGATAAGCAGAATTGTATCTAAAAAAGTGGGTTTTCTCTTTCCTCTCCTGAAGGTCTATTACCCAGAGCAGGCTGAAGTTCTGATCCTGCAAACTGCTCCCCAATGCCTGTATGCTCGTGATCTTAGAAACAGATACTTGAATTCTTTTGCAAGTTTACTTTCTAGTTCGAATTAAATAAAAACACACACTTAGCAATAAATACAGCATGATGCCTTACCTTGCACTCATCATTCTTCCCTAACAGTTCTGTATTTTAGAATATTTGAGTATATGCTTTCCCAAACCAGGCACTGACAACAAATCACAACCAGTATAAAGTCATATTCAGTATCTTGTGGTACACCATCCCAGTGCTCCTTCCAAAATGTACCATGCTGTATGGCTGCATAAAACAAACTCTGACCATTTAAAACATTCTCCGGCCTTGAGCACCCAGCACACATCTCAGTTGTTTGATAAGTTCTTGGTATGAGGCAGCAAAACAAAGGAAGCCAAACTACACATGGGGGGTGGGGAAAGGGTCTGGATCCCACAGTTTGGAGGGTAGGGGAAAGGACCAGGATCTTTTTTATTCACAAAACAAAACACCAACGTTTTCTAAGAATCTTACTGCCCACACTAAACCAAGATTTTTGAATGTTAACAGTAACAGAAAGACCGCATTTCAGTATTTTACATGTGTTGCTATGCAAGGTTGAGAACTGGCAAATCAGAGGAACATGCCACACATTCCAGCTGCAGATGTTTGCCTAACAACTGATAGGGGTGTACAGCACTTGCTGCTGAGGGAGCCTACCCAGCAAGTACCAGTGCTCACTGCAGGGAGAAGGCACCCAACAGCCCTTTACGACTGGGCAGCTCTCAATGGCAGCAAACGACCAAAAGAGCGGCTTTGTGCTGGGAAGTGCACGGCAGGGCAGATGCAGGAAGTTTGTGTTGTGATTACACGTTCCCACCCACACAGCTGTCATCAGTCCCAGTCATGGCACAGAGAAGCACCTATGTTTCATGCACACGCATGCACAGAAACACAGAGAGGAAAAAAATCCCTTGGGCATCAAATACAGAAACAGCACTGAAAGCCTTGTCCTCTGCTAGAGCCACTACAGTGTTTTCCCAGCTCAACAAGCAGTCTGCCTTGTGGCAGGGTCACCATCGCACGTGCATTGCTTTCTTTCATTTCCATCTTCCCCTTTCAGCTGGCACTTGCTACCCCCAGACCAGATAAAGCAGCACAGATAAAAACGGTTCGGTTTACAAGAAACACAGCACTGCGTGAACCCTGCTGTGTGAAGTCCTGTATTTATAGAAATGGCTATAAATAATAAAAATCTGCAGGGATCACTGACCCACATACACGCTGTATTTTCTGAATAGGGTGTATGTATTAAATCTGCAAAGTAACGACTGCGACACCGCTCACCTCACTCCTTTTCCCTTTGCCTCAGTTTGCTTTGGGAGCTCAGTACACCACAAAAATAGCCTAGTGGAGGGAAGGGATAGGAAGGGGAGGGTAAGGGAAGAGGAGGAAAGGAAATACACGACAAAGCAGCTTTGCCTTCCACTGTTAAAGCCACAGCCCACTCACAAATCATGTTTCCAGCCTGCAGAGTGAAAAGCACAGAGTCGCTAGCAATGAGCTACATAAGCTCTTCATATCAGCAAGGCTGCTTTGAGTAATTGAATTATTCTATTGAGTAATTTGACAAGCCAACAGGCTGCCCATCAAATGAGAACCAGAATGCATGCCATTTGTGAGATGAGGCTGCAATAAGCTTTTAATCAGTTTTCAACAAGAGCAATTCAAGTGAGCTGGTGTATTAATGTCTTTTTTTTTCTCTGGAAAGCCAAGAAGTGAACATTAACTGCAGTTTCTGAAGGGAAGGGAGCAAACTGAGGGAGGACAACTCATTGGAACTGTTCGGTTTCAACACATAAGATAAAGGAAAAGAAAATTTAAAAAGTCAAACAATGGCCAAGAAGTACTTTTTATAAATGCATATAGGGGCCTGATCCAAATCTCAAAAAGCCTCTCATTATTGATTTTTGTGACTACTAGACCAAGGCCTAAAACAAATAGATAGATTTTGCCTACCAGGTCATGAGAAGATAACTTAAATGAGCTACACAGTAACAAGCAAAGGTCAAAGACAATAGTCAAGTTTACTATTTTCCTCCCTTTGACCAACTGTGCAGTAAAGCAAGTTAACACAGTCAGTCAAAGCAGATGCCTAAAATTGATTTTAAAAAACCCCAAAACACATGCAAACCAAACCAACCAAAGAAAAACCACAAAAAACCCAACCCAAACATAAGTACCTAACCTGGAACGCAAAGACACCATCTTGCTTTCCACAACAAATGGCAGGGACTGCGCAGAAGGGTCATGTTCTGAAGTTCCAGGTAAGAAACAGAAAAAGATGTGTTTGTGGGATTGGTCTAATGCCTTATTTCTGTTTTGTGAAAGCCTGCAGAATGTTGTGTTATGCAGCGGGAGTGGTGCCACTTCAGAACTGAGGTTAAAACTCCCTGAGTTGCTTTCATCACCAAATAAAAAAAGATTTGCTTTCTCTAGTTGTGGTAGGAACAGGAGCTCACAAGTGGATTCCAGCTACACCTCAGGCTAGCTGTTAGCACGTGCTTAACTTTAAATGTATGCTATTAAATATCACATGAATCCCAGAGATCTAACATTAAAAACAAATTCCCCAGAAAATACAACACTCCATTTTTCACTCCTGAAGGATGCAGGGTTCACATTACACACGTTAGAGTCCATACATAAGCCAGTGGACTTGCCAAACTCGAGACAGCAAGCCAGGACATTTGTCCCCTCCTACCCTGAGGCAGCTGCCAAAGCAGTGGCACCACAAGGCCAACAAGCTCCCAGTCTGGCTGACTGGACCTCAGACACCACTGGCTGAGGACCAGCAGGGAGAAGTGTGCAGGTCAGCCACTGAATGGCAGCAGAACCACACATCAGTGAGGCTGGAAAAGACCTCTGAGATCACTGAGTCCAGCCTATGGACCAACACACCTTGCCAGCTACACCATGGCACTCAGTGCCACGTCCAGTCTTTCCTTAAACACCTCCAGAGATGATGAGTCCACCACCGCAAGGGGCAGTCCACTCCAATGTCTAATCACATTTATCAGGCTGCTCCCTACAGGAAACAATCCTGACTGCCTGGATCTTGCTGAGGCAAAGATGTATTTAAAAATGAAGTGTCTTCTAGCAAGGGAATAGGTCTTGAACAGTAACAATCTCACCAGATACTTTCTAAAACAGCTGAACACTCCCAGTAAATCCTGTAAGAGTTAACAGAAGAACACTACCCTTATTACTGAAGTAAATAAAAATGCTGGTGCATATTTATGAGTGGCCAGGTTAATTTCCCTCAGTGAAGAAAAATGCTAAAAAGTACAGCAGCACTTCTGGTTCCTTTTTGAGTATTTATCAGCTACAGGACTTATATACTAGGCAGTGAAACTTTCAAATTTAAGCTGATCTAGGAAGTCTGCAGGAAAGAAATAGAAAGCTTACTCATAAAGGTAACACCAGCAAAAGCAGACATCAAGCTCTGCAGGTGCAGCACCAGGTCTCCAGGGCAGTTGTTGCTACACGAGACCATAAACCACAAGACTGAAAATAGAGGGAGTGCGGGGCCAGATTTTCCAGATAAGTCAGGCACCCCAAGGTGCAGACAGGTACATAATGGGATTTTCCAAAGTGCCTGAATGAACTAGAGACCTGATGAGCCTCTCAGTGGGACTCAGGGACAGATGTCCCATCTACTGCAGAACTTCTCATAATTCCAGTTGGCAAAAAGTTTGGGCACCTCACTATCTTCCAAAATGCTAGATCTTGCATACAGCTAGACATATGTAAATAAATATGCAAGTGCATTGACTTGCATAGTGCTGAGATACTGTAACTGCTAGTAGTAAGCAGGTAAGAAACTGAAAGCTTCTTGCATGGCACATAATCTAACCCAAATGATTTTGGAAGCTACAGCAACAAGTAGTAAAAAAACATTCTAGAGACTGCAGAAGAACAGGGACTGTAACCACTGCAGGAGGGACCACTTCTGTAAGGTCCACCTGTATCTCTGAAACAGTGATCTGGATGCCCAGGGTATACGAGACACATTGTAGGAATAGCAGATATGATAGAGGGTCCTCTGGGAGATGTACTTCCTGCCAGGACAGTGGCTAGAGGCTGCACAGTGAAATATGAAGTCAAAGGACACTGAAAAAGCTTCATTTCAGTAACAGAAGATTACTCACTGTATCTTAAACATCAGTGAGCTGATATGGGTACTCAAACAGAAGATCATTGGTACATTGGTATTTTTATCTTCCAAAGGCATTCACCTTCTTGATTTTTAAATAAATTCTCTTTAGGAAAAAGAAAAATACCAACAAGTGGTTCTCACTACAGTTGACATTAACCTCTTTTTGACAGTCTCAGCAGTAAGCCTACCTACAGTGAACCTGTGCAACCTGCTCCAGGTGACCCTGCTTGAGCAGTGGCTTGAATTAGATGATCTCCCCAGAGGCCCCTTCCAACCCCAACCATTCTGTGAAAAGCAAGTGCTACAATAAAATCACAGATACACACACAGAGAATAGGCTTGTTGGTGAAGAAGGCCCAAATATATTCAATAGCACATTATAGCTGCTAATTATTGCTGTAACATACAATGTTTAAAGAACGAAAATTATATGCTCTCTTCTACACATTCTTAGAACTACTTATAATGATGTAAACTACTTAGATTTATTGTTCTGCTTTGACGTTGAATATGCAATTTGTTCTTCATCCCAAAAAAAAATCACTACAGGAACAATGATTTCTGTAACAATATGATTAATAGTTTCAGATCTGTCACTTCATACAGAAGTTCTGCAATAATTTTCCTTCTTAATGAACGAGTTGCCTTCAGCAAGACAAAAGGCTAAGAAAAACAGTCACACTGGGTTTGTTTCTTCCAAAAATTATTTCTTTGTTCTCATCTTTCCTTTCTCTGCATCTGTACTGAATCTTCTGATTGCTCTTTCCCCACACGTTTGGAGAAATATCACTAATTCGTAAGTGGGAATGCAGAGCAAAACTGGAATGGTTGGATGAAGTTGAGACTCAATTGTTTGAATACTGTGCCACAGATGAGGAACTACAGAGGTACGACAGACCCTGCTTCAAAAACGACCTGCCACTTTGTTTATCCTGTGGGCCTTTCCGTGCTCACATGATCTACTGAACAGACAGACCTCAGATCGTGTTAACGGTAGCAGACACCTTCAGGTTGCAGAGCAGGCATTGATAATAGTTTTCCCAATTATTTCACAGCTACCTGCACTTCCTACGGTGTGCTAGCATACTCAACCAAAAGAGAGAGATGTTTTTCCTTCCCACAGGTGTTCCATTATTTTTATTATGACTGAATTCAAAGGTTATCTGCAATCTCTATCACGCAGGTAATCCCAGGGATCTGTTTTGGGGTCAGGTTATCAACCTAAGTAATTGGCTGTGTCTTTCTCACTCTGCTATCAATAACCACAGCCTTCTTGGCAACAGCTTATCAAGAAAGCTATTTCTTAAAAAGGCTCATTTAAATTTTAAGTTGACATAAAGATACTTTGTGAAATACAGATAAATCTCCTTTCTTTCTCCCGGTTAATGGACTCTGATTAGGCATTGCTCTCTAATTTGGTATTGGACTCACCAAATCTTGCTGTATCAGAAACTGGTTAATGGGAAATGTACTTCAAGAAACACTAGTAATTTTTTAATTCTTTAGCATCAAAGGTTAAAAAGGACTACATTTCTTGACTCTGCCTTTGGTTTAGTCCACCTGTATTACAGAAGCTGGCATCATCACTGGTATCGATTGCTAATTATCATTTGTCAGCTGACACTGAACTGTATGTTATTGTTTACAATGGCCACTATCCCTATGCTAATGCTTGTACTGCAGAAACTATCAGATGATACAATCACAAAGTGCATATATTTATAGCAATGACTACTGGAGCCAGGTTAGTTTTTGTACACAGACCAATTGCTTTTCATTCTGGTCCAAAGGATCAAGTGAATTAAAGCAAGAACAGCAGCTGCTCTGGGCACCATAATCCCACTGGTGAAGCTGAGGAATGGAGGGAAGAGAAAGATCCCACAGAAAACATTTAATACACAGAGAAAAAGAAGACAAATATGTAATGAACTCCCTTTACATCCACCATTCAGAGAGAACATACCTCCTTGGCCATGTCAGTGTATTTCTGTTTTTCTTTTGGATCTAGAACAGACCACCAATCTGCCAAGATCTTGGTTGCGCCACGATTATCGAGGCGAGGGTGTTCTTTCCGCACAAGAGAGCGGTGGCGTTTGCAGAACAAGAGAAATGCATTCATTGGTCGGCGAGCTCGTTGCTCGGAGGATTCGTCATCTTCAGTCTCATCAGCATCCTGCTCTAAACCATCAGGGCCAAGGAACGGCACCTGGCAGAACCGAAAGGGAAGGGGTGTAAGCTCAGTTACCCGCGTTTCGCACAAAGGCTGAGACCGTGTGCACGGCGGCGGAGTGAGGGAGAGGCACATGGATGCACACAGCTGTCTCCAAAGGCCATCTGTTCCATCCAGACAGTGCAGAGTTCTACATGAAACCTCCTCTCCTGACACTCCAAGGTTCACTCATGCTCTCTGCAAGACTCAATGCCGACTTCCAAGCGGAACAATTTCTAAGCTGAGGATCATTCTCTAGTAACAGTCCTAAAGGGGCTAGAGGGAGGAGATTCTTCCTATCCTCTTCTGACAACCTAGAAATCACCGCAGAGGGATGAGGCAAGCAGAGCTACCTTGGACCTTGATTATTCGTGTTGGCAACTACAGAGCACACAAGGAGGAACAGGTAACAGTTTGTTCGTTCGTCAGTTGTTTGCCCATCTCCTGCTGGTCACTGCTCAGCCTGTCAGCAGCACAGCACAGCAGTGCAGCCACCACACAGCTGCCCAGCAGAGGCAGAGGGCAAATCTCGACAGAATACACTGCAGAATGTGCTCTCTCCACTTACAGGCCAGTGTATCATTTCTACAAGGGACGAGCCACGGAACTTATTGCACGAGACAGAAAACCACCTCCTACCTAACTGCGACGCTGCTATTTTAATACCACGCTGTAAAAGGACCTGTAAGGTCAACAGAAAGCACCGTCAGAGAATCAGGCTCTTCCTTATCCTTGTCAAGGTCACCCTCTCTTATCAATGTGTGGCTCAAGGCAGTCTCCTCAGCATTGACCTTTCCATTTCTGCCTTAGGAAGGCACCAAGGAGATACAGATATGAATGCTATCCACATGATGGAATCATCACATCTGCATAAACAATTCCCACTTCTTGTTACAGAGAATGAGTCTAACTGTAGAAGTGTGAGGTGCCACATGGCAGAGTCCTCATGAAAAAAGGGTAAGGTCAGAGGCACTGAACAATACCAAAATACCAAGTGTCAAACCAGAGACAGATTACTTCAGCTGTGCACTCAGTACTCTGGAGGACAACTTGAATTTCACGTGCAAAGATAGTAAAAATTGTTGACAGCTTTTTCCTTCTTTTTCCCTTTTAATCTTTGTAGTTTTTTAGTCTTTAGAAAAAAATGAAAACTTTTAGTTTGGTATGCCCTTCAGAGCCACTAGAAGCAGATACAAAGCACAAGCCAACCTCCTCATGTCTAAAATAAGCAATTTAAAAAAAAGCACATAAAAAACCCACTTTGAGCAATCAAGATTAGGATGTGCAACACATTACTAAAACAAAGCAGATAAAACTATCACAGTCTTAAAAATTTGTCCACTATTTTAAAGGAATGATTGACAATTCACTTTCTTGTGTCACTACCTCCTTTTACAGCTTTACAGGCACCGCATCACTTTTTATTGGCTGTGTTTCTTCACAAAAGAGAACAAGACAACACAAAATAAAAAACACAGCTAGGGAGAATCCAATCCGCCATTAACCATCTATTGTCAAAGCATCCAATTAAATCTACCTTATCAATATCTTCCTCTTCTTCTTCTTCTTCTTCCTCTTCTGAGAAGTCAAGGAGTTTCTTGGCAAGCAGGGGATGCCACTGAAGACACTTCCTTTTTGGTCGTTTCCCAGTTCCTTCACCTTCTGTTGAGTGATCCTTATTCCTACTACTGCCTTTCATTACTGTGACCTGTCATGGGAAAATATTGATAAATTCACAACAAACCCTTAGGCATAAATGACCATCAAACCAGTGACAAATATACAAGGAAATAATGCAAGACTCTCCTAAGTTTCTGGCAAGGTATTAGGTAGAGATTTATTTCAATTACCAACATAAGCATGGATGTACTTTATGCAATCTTAACACTTCCACATAATGCCTAGAGTAACTAGCAATACACATTTAAGAGCAGGAAGTAAGGATGCCAGCTAGTCCAGCTCTCGAACGTGCTCCTGTCTGAAGGATGGCAGAGAAGCCCTTCACTAGCCAAGTGAGTGAGAGACTCCACAGCTCTCCCACGTCTATATCCACTGCAGCTTTTCATATTTTGCCACTGAAATGTCAGTGTCAGGATATCCCTCTTTCTCGCAGTAGTACGTATCACCAGCCACTCGTGTGTTAATCATGCACTTATACACACCAATGTTAATACAGAGCCCCATGATACTATGAGCTAGCATTTGTCCAGTGCCATTAAACGGTGCAACAGGGAAATCTGAGACCCTAAGAGAAGTGAATTTTAATACACAAATTTAAAGTAAACAACCAGAGGTAGTTATGCTGACGTTTCCAAAGTACTGCACAGAAAACAAAATCCATGTGCTGAGCCAAGTGCATGCAGAAAACAAATCACATTTACTTGTGTGTGTGTGTCCTTATCTAAAAAATACCTCAGAACTACCTCTTAGTAAAAATACATGCTTAACACATCCCAAGTACCGATTTAAGGGTTGACTTAAGACATGTGCTACCCAACTAAGGGACAAACAAATAAATAAATAAAACAAGCACATCACATCCAAATAGTGAAGCACACAGCAAGCAAGTACTGCTGGCACAGAGTCTGGTCCCTTGCAGCCTTCCGTCAGCATTGTGTTACATCAGTGGCAATCCTGACAGGAGCATGGCTAGCTTTCCAAGAAAACAACACAAACATCAAAACGAACCAAACCTGAAGAGTGGGTAGCCGGCTACACCTCTATAAAGCAAATAAGCCTGATGAAGTCTCACAGGGGTTTTTCACCAGCAGGATAAAGCAGCTGCACTAAGCCCTGGTCCTATAGGCAAAGCCAGAAGAAGCTGTGCTGCTGACTCTCAGGAAAAGGGCATGGAAAGAGTCAAACCTTGTAACTGCAAGGCCACAGTGCATTTTAGGACGCTGCCTTCTGTAAGATGCCTGGTACAACGCTAATGTTTCAGCCTACAGTGGCAGAAGAGGAAGTTGCCACACTTGCACTTAGACCAGCTGCCCAAGCCATTGTGCCACTCTGGGGCAAATGCCCCACAAGAACCATCTCACACAGCCTGCACAGCTCCAGCCACACTCCTACATTTAGTGAGCACTGAATCTCGTTTTGGATGATCTCTTCCAGGTGCTTCTTGTTGGTTAACTCACTGGTATTTTGGCAATGTGTCCTTGTTAGCACCAGAAACATGCATAAGCAGCTGCTTCCCCTGCAGACTCCAACAGTGCAAGAAAGCTGAAGGACCTTCAGATGCTGCCTGCTGGAGGAACAACTGAAACCTGAAGGAAGGGGCTTCAGAAATTTTAAACTACATTTTAAAATGGCATTTTCCTGGATGTATGTGGAAGTTTGTTAGCTCCTCCCCACTTGTCAGCAGCACCTGCCCCCCTACAAATGAACAAAGCCCTGTGCCTTTGTAGTAACTTTGTTCCATTACATACTTCGCTATCCACATAATGCCACTTCTACCTGTAGGACATTTAAACTTTGATTCCTATCACCTGCTTTTCTGTTCATTTTCTGTAACCAACTCCTGTGGGTTACAGGGAGTTTTACACATGACATAACCACGCACCATTTGACCTAAATCTTCGTCTGTGACTTCCAAAGCAGATGCAAATACAAAAATCACTTTGGCTTAAAAAAAAACCATTGAAGTGTGGAAAATGAGGCCACAATCCAGTATCACAAAATGTATGTTTGAAATTGTTTTTATCCCACTGTGACCTCTGCCATTTACCACACTGCACTGTGCTCTCCCTCTGTCTCTCTTCCTAAAGTGCTGAACCACCATTTGCTTTTGTTTGGGGGATTTTCAGACACAAATCAACAAAGCTGAGTTAATGTTCAAGCAGGAACTTCAGCTCCCATGGGTAGCAGAGATTTGTTCAGAGATCGCTAAGTGATACAGATCTGCCTATTACTGTAGTCAATAAAGCATGTGGCCTATTTCTGAGCAGGATAAATATGCTACAAGTACAATGGGGAGAGCTACTCCAGCCCTTACCACTCACTCGTGTACATGAGCTAATCATATGGCTTCTGTCTGCAATCAGTCCTAAGTATGACGAGTACTACTTGTAGCCTTACACCTTGTTAGTGTGAAACTAAATTAATGTTTGAGAAGTGCTCCATGATCCTCCTTTACAAAGCTCAGCTGCAGTCTCAGGGCTATTTCAACAACAGCACTGCCTTTAGCTGGCACTTCTCTGCCCGCTGCCCTTAAAAGGATGAGCAAGGGCAGACTTCACAGGACTTAGGTGATCCCACACTGTATTTTACACGTGTTCTCCATCACCTCTGAGGCCCTGCCTATGCTCTATGCTGAGTTTGGCAAGGCAGCACAGAGCCAGGCACCAGTCACCTAGCAAATCCCAACGGGGTTCTCAGCACCTTATACCTCTTCACCACAGCTGAGCTCACAAATAATTTTTGCTTCCCATGCATGAAGGCTTGGTATTAAACACTTACCACTAAAATAAATTCATCAAAGCTCATCACACATTAGTGCTAAAATATAAAGGTATGCTCAGTTTCAGGAATTCAAGGGATGCTCATTAGGTTGTTTTTTTAAATTGTGAACCATTTTATGACACAGAGTAAGTCAGATCCTGGCTGTCATACAAGCACCATTTACTACAGAAAAACACAAAGCCATTCTTTGCTTCTGCTTCGAAGTGAATCTCTGTAATGGTCAATAACAAAAACCCTCCTGATTTTGACTCCGCTGATGGAAGGACTGAGGCCACAGACAGATTTCAAACTTTATGTTTACAGCATGGCCTGCAAGTCCCTCACTTCTAAGTACGTCAAGCTAGATACTCTATCCTCTGTGCCTGCTCTTCTTTCCTGTAAAATAGGGGGCCATTCATAATATGAACACATAAAATTATTTCCTTCCCCTTATGGGTGGGTCACATTCAATTTTTAAATACTTCTGTATTTCCAAATCCCTTTCCCCCACTTTTACTTATTCAGGTCCCCATGTTTTGACCTACATTTCAGACACTTTTTTGGTGTGCACTTTTTGCTGATGCCCCTCTCAGTCAAATACAGGATTGGCATAATGAAAAACGTTCTAAGTCTCTATAGATCACACGGGACTTTTCCTCTTAAAAATGGATGCCAGCATAGTGTGGTAAACTTGTTTTCCTCTGGATTGCTTCATCTTCTATTTTACTACCCCCCCCTACTTTATGGGCATTTGTCTCACATACTCATAAAATTATGAGAGAAACCTATAAAAAACCCAGGCAAATGCAAAATACAGCTAACATGGACAGTTCCCTTACTTTTGGCAAGATGTAGCAGAATGCATGTATGATTATGATTAAACAACAGTGCAAGTTTTACTGGCATTATTTACTTCTTGAATGGCAAAACATCAACAGAATCCCGTTACCTGACTCCTAAGATTCTATTTATTTATCTGATCTTTTTTCCCCTCTTGACACATCGTCAATAGCACATTAGCTGCTTGTTTTACATGAGAGACTGGAAGCTGGCAGACAGAAGCAAGCAAAAATACCAGCTGCTTCTCTCACTTTCAGGGATCCCCAAGCGCTGGCAAGCATCCCTACCAGCATGCTTTTAAAGAAAGAGCTGGACTTGAAGAACTGAAGCACACATTTAAGCTTGACAACTGAAAAATTCCACAGCAAACCACAGAACAAGTCATGGGCAACCTCTGAGAGATTTGGGCTTAAAAGTAGAAAGACATGCAATACCTGAAGCGCAAAGTTTGCAATAACTGAAATTTGTGAACCGTATCACAAAAAAAAGGTAATTTCCTCTACAGATATCAGTAAAGATATCATGTGTCTTTTAAGGCAGATGTAATGGCTTTTACAAGTTCGCAAGAGTAAAAATCATTAAAACCAGGCAACAAGATTTTACAAGTTACTTCTCAGCTTAAGGATGACAAAAATGAGGTGACAGCCACTACGGAGAACGTAGGAATATTTCAACAAGACAAGACAAAGGTATGGACAGCTTTGCTTAAAATAAGCCACATATGCTTTATAACATCACTAGAGGATACCTCTCAAGGCTGACATTCATGATCCATTGACAGCAAGATACCTTCAGGGTGACATTATACACCCACTTTTACTGCATAAACAGATCAAATATTACAGAAATATTACATCGGTACCAAAAACGTAAGAATTTTCTTGTGTGTGTGCGCTGGCTGTCCTTCTGGTCCCAGAAACATTAATCTACAAATCACAGTCTTCTTGGAATCACAGTCCTCTTATAAATATGTATAGCTAATAGAGATTCATAGGAAAAAAAACCAAGATTCCTTAAAAGGTTGATGGTGGACGGAAAGCAGGGGAGAAGATATTATTTAGCTTTTTACTGCCTATGTTTCTATTTCAATTACATAACTGTTTACAAGACTTCATTTTTTAAGTGTTCATTAAAGACAAGCGTTTGATTACATTTGGTAATGGTAACTTTTGTTTTTCTCTTATCTTCTTCTTCCGTTATTTATAAAACTTTATATACACAGGTGACCAACTTCAGCAGTCCTAATTTTGGGACTATCTCATCCCAGTGTTGATCTGTCACTGAGAATGCTGCTTGTGCTAAATAAGCTACACTCCATAAACTACATCCACAAACACCACAATCCTTACAAAGGTCTTCAAAAGCAGCCAAGTGCTCTAAGCAACATAATAATAGGGGCTAGAAAGAAATGCAAGACCTGCAAAACCCCATACACATGGATTGTGACTATGGTTTAGTCCCTGTTGGAAGATTCTCCATGGAACAACATCTGAGCTTCAGCAACTCTCATGTCCATGACAAGAGTAGAAATGAAATTCTGAGTTCCTGTGACCTTAAAAAACCCCCCACATTTCCTGGAGCCCAGCTGGGCCCTTGGTTGACTCAATGAAGATTACTGGTACAGGAGTAAAAGGAGCAAAGGCAGAGTTCCAAGTGGATTTTCCACACTTTCTGCTCTGTTTTACACTATCTAAGTTCTCTACTACATGATAAAAACAAATGCTAATGAGAAAGGAGAGGACTGAACTATGACACTAATAGCTTGTTGTTTTGGGGACTACTGAGTCAGTGACCTGAGCTGTTTCAATAAAGAGGCAGGAGACTGGGAAATGAGTTCATGTTCTCAGCAGTCTAGCGGGCTGAAGAGGTATTTGAATTTTCAAATGAAAGCAAAAGGAGATTGCTGGCTGTAAAATACACCTACACAAATACAAAAAGTGTTTTTTAAAAGAAAATAAGTTTCTTTTAGCTCTGGAATAACTGAACCAGAATATTTCTATAATGTATGACAAAAAGTAGTTGGCACTAATTGCTGACCAGTCAGTGAATATACTCTTTATTGCTTCACAGCAGAAAGCCATTAATGAGCTTTCTAATTTTCAGAGATGTGATGGTTTAATGGGGGACATGCTGAGACTCAATGGGGTCCTGTTTGCCAGCGGAGGTTTGGGAGAGACTGTCACCACACGAAACACTTAACAACACAGCTACAAGTGTTAGTTAATTTTTAATGACACACTCTTCCATCTTCAGAAATGATTTTAAACTGTCCCTTATTCTCAAACTCAGATCTCAGCTGCTTGCTTTCTTTGTTCTCTAATACATAAAATTAAACCCCAAGATCATCAAGAAATGTCGAAAGTGCTTTTCTTAAATTTTGGGGTTTTTTTTTAAGTGTCCCTTTCATACCTACCGAAGAGGAAGAAATGCAACATACAACACAAGTCAACAGAGTTTAAACTTCAATTCTACTCTTTCTCTTTTCATTCAGACATGCAAAATAAGAAATATTTTCTTTGGCATTTTTTAATGCAAGGAAATCAACCAAGTTTGTCTAGTATGAAAAACACTTTATGTTGAACAATCGTGAAGTGGCTCGCTGGTACAGATGAAGGGAAAGAATTGATGGAAGAGTTTGCCTTGCAGAAACAGGTCTGGGGCTGTAAATCACTAACATATTTACTCAACCAGAAGCCTGAACATGAACAGGATATGAACATGAGCCTGGAGTCACTTAAGAAAAAGCAGTTGTCTGAAGACTCAGGTCTTAACCACAGCAAGACTTTTTGTTGTCCTGAATTTAAGTTACAGTAGGACATATCCTCTTGGCAGGACCGGTATTAGACTTCAGCAGCTGCAGAGGCAGAAACACCAAAACCAGAAACCCAGTAAGTCACAGGCTACAGCTATACTGACTTCACTAAGCAAGACTCCAGTGACACACTCTGCTAGCCACAATTTCTGGGTCATAAAGTGCAGAAGCCAAGCATGTGTTAGGGTTACATCCATCTTTCTGGACACCAGGAGCTAACCACCCCACATGCCAAAAGATCACCAGCAAGTCTGCCTACAGCCCTGTGCATCTGCTGGAAAAATGCACCTGGATTATTAGCCTAGCAACTTCCTTTGCCTGGAGCTCCTGGAGAGCAGGCAGGGGGTTCTCTTCCTGCATGCTCTGTGCAGTGCCACTCCCAAAGGAAGCACAAACTGGAGAGCAGGACAAGGCCTCCTGCCCATGTAGGTGAGGTCACTCACCCAGGGGATGGACACAATGGGACACCTGCATTACCAAACCTGGCTCTGCTCCTAGGTGAAGGAGACGTAACCCACAGAGCCTGGAAATTCTGGCATCCTTTTGCTCCAAAGCAGCATTTCTTTTTGTTTCTACATTTGCTGCCACAACAGGAAAGAGCACCAAGAAACCTGGGTAGGTGAGCAAAATAAATGCCTGAAATTCAAAACACAGGGGCAGTGGAGCCCAGCCTACTTTGAAATACTTCCTCCCACAGAGGGGAGATAATGACAACACCCGCTGCAAAGCCCTCTACTGACACCAGAGTGAGTAATTTATCAACAGAGCACTTTTCCTCCAGGAACACAGAGTAGACTGTAAAATGCAACCACCTCTCAGACAGGAGATGAGTGCTTGTCTGCAGAGCATCACAGACCACAGCAACAAAATCCAAAAAGGCACTGACTTTCAGCAAGTTAGAGCTGATAGAGCACACCATGAAAAATCTGCTTTGTGTTCCTGAGTGAGCAGGACTACCTGAGCCCGCATGGGGAGCAGCTTTTCTCAAAAGACAGCTATCATTCCTGTATTTCCCATTACTTCAAGGTTGCAAAATGAAGATCTTTGTGATTTGTCAGCTGGATCACCAGGACTTCTCTCTAGCTTTTGAAAGTCACTATAAATGCTTAATCTCAGTATAAAGAGCTTTTTAGAGCCAGTGAGCTCACAGGTAAGATGGCCACAGGAAATACTTTATGAATTTCAGGGCATGGACATTTCCATCAGATCACTCCCACGAGGGCATCTGCAGTTCAGCAACAGCTTCCTCACTGAAGGGCCTATCAGGTTAAGAAATCAAAGTAAAATTGGAATTTTATGTGAACAAGAAGGGTGGCCTAGAGTTCTGCTGACAGCCTTCAGAGGATGAGACCCTTTGAATGAAGAAAAAAAAAGAAAAAAAGTCCATGTTCTTGACTTGCCACTCCCAAAGCTCCATTTTTATCTCTGATTAGCAGGCATACAAATTGCTGTAGGGTGCAGTCACGGCAGAAACACAGCCAAGTGCTTTTGTGCAGAGCAGCACAAAGAGGAGACGTTCCTGCAGCAGACATCGCAGGGGCAGCACAGCTGAATGGCAAAATTGTTCAACTCTCCTTTTCACCTCTTGTTGATTGTGTCCCAGTGTCTTCTGCAAAACCAGGACAGTAGAGCTGTGTCCATCACTACTGTAACCCATTCTAAGGTTTACCATGTGCGTAAAGGAGCTTTCATAATAAAATTCACTCATAATTACCACCAGTGTCAGGGGAGCCATATACAGCTTTATGAGCAAATGAAAGAATTACTCCCTTAATACATATTTAATAGGCCATAAAATATCCCTGCACAACCCAATATTATACTTTGTCTACTTCTGCTCTATTCAATTCAAGTGCAATAGGCTAAGGCAGTTGTCTAAACATTCCCTTGAACAGCTACTACCCACTAGTCCTATGGAAGAAGAATCAGATTAATGGCTACAAAAAGTATTTACTCAGCTCTGTGCATCTTCAGCATAAAGCCCATAAATCATGATAATATAACTCTTATGCATCTCAGAAACAACCATGAAGAGACTACACAAGAATTCCAAATAAAAGGTGTTTGTGCCATATTCACTAACAGAAATACTACAAGACTGACTTGATAATAAATTCCTAGCTACTAAAATACTTTCTTCAGAATCAAATTGTCACAATCACTTTCTATCCTCTCCCCCTACCAAGAGGTGTGTGTAAAGCAAAAAATGAAAAGTGAACCCTTTTGAGTCTGTTCCTTGTATGAACCCCTCCCTACCAACCTCTGAGTTAATTTCCAAGTTACTGACCATATTAAAGCAGCAACACTTTGCCAAAATACACTGTATCTCATATTAGGCACAACCCAAGAAGGTAAACAGAATGCCAAGGCAGAGTAGAATTTTGTTAAAACAAATGGCTATAAATCTCTTCTCCCAAACAACAAGAGGAAATGGCCTCAGGTTTAGATTGGATATAAGGAAAATCTTCCCCACCAAAAGGGTTGTCAAGCATTGGAACAGGCTGCTCAGGGATCTGGTTGAGTCACCATCCCTAGGGGTCTTTTAAAAGACGTGTAGATGTGGCACTTAGGGACATGGCTCAGTGGTGGACTTCAATGATCTTCAAGGTTTTTTCCAATCTACACAATTCTATGATTCCATAAAAAATAAGTGGAAACCAAACTAATTTGCACACATTTATCAGTTATATTTCTATTTATGATCTTGCTAAAGGCAGCATTTTAAGACTCAGGAATGACCTTTTAATTCAGGCTAGATTCCTTAGTGCAGTGGTTTAGTTTAATCACAGAAAGAGATATAGCTAAAGGAACTTTAATTCTGGTTTTGGAAGCATCACTGTCTCTCAGAACTATGCAGATCCACATAAAAACCTTTTGGGTCTATGAACATTTGTAATTATTTTGAAAGCAGATGTGCTATCTTAATACACAATTTTCAAGTGCCATCTAGTGGTTATTTTTAATTTCAATTTGGAATTTAAAAATAAACTTTCCCTTTTCCTTATCTTTAAAATTTTTTTAAAGTTTGGTATTTCTGTCACTTCCTGTTATTTTACTATGTGACTCTTGACCATGTAATGGTAAGTAGATGCTTGAATTAAGCCTAAGTTTGAGCATTCTGATGAACTGAACTTGGGCCAGAAAACTGCTGATTTCAAGACTAAGGAATTTGAAGAAAAAGGGGAAAAAAACCCCAACCCCTTATTATCCATCTTATCCATGGAAACAAAGCACAAATGTCAGTTCATTATATAGAGCTTTTTCAGTACAACTTACTGACTTCTTATCATGAGAAAATTCTGACATGTTAGAAGTCTGTGAATAACTAGGGTGTCAACTAAACACACAAGAAAATCCTGTAGAAAAAAGGATGTTCTATACATTCCTCACACTGGATAAAGCCAAAAATCCACAATGCCATATCAAAAGGTTTCTGTTTTACACTCAACCCAACCTGTGATATTACACAGGCCCAAAACTTAAATACTCAGCTAAGTTTGGCCACTTAAAATATTAGTCTCATACTGGGAACAACTACTTCATGTCTTCTCTGTCCCATCTCAAATACTCTCCTGTTCTCAAAGCGTAAGGAACTAGGCTCACCAGGTATCCAAAAAATGGCTAAATGTGCATATGCAGTAGTGTGTCCAAGATAGCATCAAACCTGCAGTGCATCCCATGCAGAGCATATCAAATCCTGAATTTAATTTGTATGGAAACACACGTATGTGCTTCCATTCCACCTGGAAATTTATGGAAGACTGTGTCAGGTAGCCAGTCAATCAAGGAAAGTATCTGGGCTTCTTCACAATGAACCTCTGAGATCCTAAAAGTAAGATTGTTCCATTTCTGTAATACACTTTCACAGAGCTACAGTAACATACAAATAATTTTGTGCCCACCTATGCCTATAGAAAAAATCTTAGAACTCAGAGTCTGAGATGGAGCCAAAGTTAAAAATGTACCCATACCAAACATCATCTTTGTTATTATTCTACTGAAAGACTTGTTAGCTGTGGCAGAAACAAACTCTCTGGGCAAAAAAAACAAACAAACCAAAAACTCAAAAAAACAACAACAAAAAAGCTTAGATCTTATTCATTCTGTCTTGAACCGAAAGCACCTTAATAAAAGGTGGGAACATTGCTATCTTCCTAACTTTTGTAGTTTGGAAATGATGCCTTGAGTGTAACAGAGATGAAAAATCTTAGACAAAAGGTCAGAAACAAATTCATGGTCAAACTGGGAAGAGAGCCTTTATCTCTGATCCCAGCTCCTGCTCCTTTCTGCCATCTCTCCCTTCCAGAAAATGAAGAAACTGAAAAGAAAACTTTCGCATTCAGCAATCTTTTTGTGTGCTTGTTCCATGGGTAATCAGAGACATTACACATGCCCAGCGAGGCACGCTTTAGATGCGGCTCCAGGCAGGCATCCCCGGAGCCGCGGAGCTTCGAGGATGCAGTGGGAGCGCCAGGCGGCCCCTGGAAGGGCCACGCTGCTGCCCCAGCACCCCAGAGCCCCTGCTCAGCCCCTGGGGAATGGCACAGCCTCGCCGAGCCGGCGGCATCATCCCAGCACGGCGCGGGCAGCTGGGAGCTCGCTGGGCAACCCCATCTGCTCGTGCCACCCAACGCTCCGGTGGGTGGCTCTGGGGGCACCTCACTGCAGACCCAGTCTCCCACTCCTGATGCACACAAGGAGGAGTGTGTGACAGGAGCCCTGTCTCCCACTCCTGATGCACACAAGCCCTTACACACACCGCTGAGCCTGCCTCATCTGGGGCTTATCCCACATCCTCAGGATCATCATCCACCTACAGGTCCCGGAAAACTTACAGGATAGTGCAGCTACCTCTGGGCAACTGGATAAAAAGCAATGCAAAGATCTGGAGATAAGGGAAATCACAAAGCTGCCCCTGAATACAAGAACAGGGCATACATACACAATGCCTGAATGAGTAAAAAAAAAAATTACATAACACACAGATAAAAGAAAAGGAATAAACAATGTTACTTTAAAAGCACTCAGAAGGTAGAATGCTATCTTATTCCATGTATAACCTCAATAAGGCAGCCTCAGCTATTCAGCACATTAAACTCCCCTTTAAACACCTATCAAAATAATCAAAATAATTTAAAGTTCCATAGTTCCATTATCCCATTGCCTAAATTGTTGTACTCAGCTATTCAGTTAATCCATTAAACAGGCATGGAAATTCTGGCCTACACTGCTTCAAGTTCTTTCTAGGATAACAGCATTTTGTGTATTCCCCCAGGTGTGTCCCCTCTAAGAACCCATGCGTTAAAATTATCTGAGCCAAGTTAGCAAAGCAGTTCCCCCAGGATGCCATACAACACCAGGCCTAAGTGTACTGCTCTTTTTGCAGGTGAAATGCAAGCTAAAATTCCGCATGTAGATTTAAAGAACGTCACTTGATGGAAAAGGTCTAAAGCTCAAACCCACACCGCTTACAAAATTTTAAAAAAGTGATTTTACTTTCATACCACAATTTTAAAAACTGCTTTAATTGAGAGCTACATATATACCAGTATGAACTAGACAGTGCTGTATAATGGCAAACAATGTCTAAGTGTGTAACTGAGTAGGCCCACATTTCATAGATGGCAATTCACTATAGCATTATAGCCACATTCTCCTGAAGCTCCGTGGATGTTGAGCATGAATGATTTCAAATTCCTGGTAGAAAACAAGCTACCAAGAAAATGTGTTCTTTGCCAGGGAGGTAGCGTGATGCTGTAAGACATTTCAGAGTTTTTCCCTAACAGTCTCCCTCTCAAATAAGCTTTGAACTAAACCATCAAAAGTAAGCAGCACTGTAGACAATGCTCCCATTCTCAATCCATATGCATGCTCATATGCAAAAATGCATCACCACCTCGAGTTCTGCTGAACATAACAGTCTCTTTTAAGGAGAAAGAGACTTGGCTTATTTTTAATTCATAGAAAGACAATCACAGGATTCAGCAATGTCCACTTCAAAGATCTGAAGCTAGAAATGTGACATGAGCTGCATGTGGAAGGTTTGGGAAAAAAAAATTTTTTGCATTGTTTCTCTTGAAATGCCATAATATAGTTTTTAATTTTCGTGCACTAACAAACCATTATTTCAAGAAGAGGGCAATATTAGATACTAAATTCAGTAGCTGAGGGTCTCTACTCCTGTTCAAGGCATACCTAGCTTCAAAGCTGATCAGGACCCCACCCAAGGATAGAGAATCCACCACATCTTTCACAACTCTTACAATGGAAGATATTTTTCCTTATGCTCAACCCAAATTTCCCCATCTGCAACTTCTGACAATCACCTCATGCCTGTCCTTTCACTATGCACGTCTAAAAGGAGTCTACGTCCCTCTTCTTTGTAATTATCCTACAGATAGTTGGAGTCACCTGGAGCATCCCCTCAGCATCCTCAGGTGAAACACGAGCTCTCACAGCCTTGCCTGGTATGTCATGTGCTCTGACCCAACCACCTCAGTGGTCCTCGACTGTGCCCCCTACAGTCCCTCTGTCTGGGTATTCCGTCTCAGAAGCTCAGAGCAGGAAAACCCTTCTTTCAACCTGCTGTCTCCACGCCTGCTCACACAGCCCAGCCTTGTTTGCTTTTGTGGCTACACGGCCTTGCTACTGAATTCTAGTCAACTTACTGCCCATTAGGACCACCAGCTCTTCTCTGCAAAGCTGTTCTCTGCCTTTCTTTTTGTTCAACTTCTTGGGTTCCTGCTAGCCCACTCCAGTTTTATCAAGTTCCTCTGAATAGCAGCTCCTGTAATCCACTACTTCCACCAATTTGGTGTCACCTTTGATTTGTTGAGAGTGCACTCCAACCCATCATTTGTATCACCAATGAAAATATTAAACACTGGCACCAGTATCAGCCCCCAAGGAACACTGACAATAACTCTCTGCCAGTTCAATGCTGGCTCAGCCAGTTTTTCACACACTGCAGTCTATCCAACAGCCCATGCAGTGGGAATCCAGTTTGGCTCCAGGGATGCTAATGCAAGTGTCAAAAAACTTGGTACCATCAAAGTAAACAAGGTCCTCTGCTCTCCCTTTGCCAAAAGCTTTTTCTCTCCATCATTTCTTCACACTCAGGAACAATTTGCCCTTGGTAAATTCACGTTTGGCTGTTCCCTGTCCTCTTCTTGTTCTTCACATGCCTAGAAATGACCAGTGCTGCAGTTCTCTCAGTGACCAAGCTGAGGTCCATCAGCCTGTTGTTTCCCAGACGTTTCCTACTGCCATAGAGCACAATGAAACACCTCAGGGTCTGATTTCTTCTGTCTGCATGATCCACGAGAATGATGACCCTGTTTCATTTGACCTGTGGTAACCTGAGATTACAGCCATGCTACCTGTTTGCCAGTAATTCCAAATGCAGAAGAGCTGGAAATACTGGTATGTGGAGTACAAGCAGCACAGCTAGTTTGCCTCAACCCTTCCTGTTTCTTTCAGGAAGCTACCCAATACTACAAACCAAAGTTTGCAAACACCTCTGCCACACTTAGAAAAAAAAATTAAAAATCCATGAAATCTAAACACGGCAAGGTATTTTAATTGTGTTTCAAAATGTGAGTCCAATTTAGTCCAAGCTTTCGTCTACATTCTGATTTTTTTAAAAGCTTATTTTTCAGCAGGGGGAAGAACAAGAAATTACTGTGATTCTGAGGCAAGCTCTAAAAAAACCCCAGCAAGCAAGAGGGCAAGAGGAAGCAAGTGAGCTTCCTCATCAAATCATGTGTGGCACCTCACGAACAAAAGCTAAAATCCAGATGTTTGCCATTCTGGGAGGTCTGCAGTGGAGAGGTTATTCACTAATCTGTTGTTCTAGGCTGAAGGGTCTAAACACAAACAAGTCTTCCCTGAAAGTCTAGATCCCTGACGAGCTGGTAAGCAACTGGACAAACAAACCCACGTAATTTGCTCACAAAAACGTACCAGAAACAGTAAAGATTCCAAAAGACATCGATAAGCTTGGACAGGACTTTCCAATCTAATTTTTGAAATAACTTGCTCTGTTTGCCACAGTTTGCAGTTTGGGAGAAAACTGGTGGAAGGCCTTTGCAATACTTTAGAATTGCTACAGGATACATTAATTTGGCAGCAATCTCTGGGGCGCACAGGTCTTTCACAAGCCTTAAATGGCAACACAAAAAATCTCATTGCAAGAGATTCGTCAGTCCACTCAAGAATCAAACACTTGAAATCATCTGAGACAGTTCCCTCTATGAGTAGTCCAGGTTTGCACTGAAAACTCTGCAGGAAGCAGGAAAAGATTATTCTTTTCTTTTTAAAGAGATTTCAACTGGAGGGGCACTTGGGAACACAAAAAGCTCTCAAACACGGCTGTGGATCCTTGCTTAATAAACGCTGGGCCCTTAATGAAGCCCTCTCAGAATGGGTGGATTTCATGCATATGTGAGCGCGAACACACACCCGTCACTAAGCAGCAACTCAGAAACACTGAGTGGTCCTTTGTCTTTATCTTCTGATGCCCATTCACAGTGCAGTGCTACTCACAATGCTGGAACCTTTTTGTCATTTAATAAACAAATTTTAAAAAAAAACGAACTCCATTAATAGAAAGCTTTTAAAATATGAGCCAACAAACCCCAACTCATTTAGGTTCTCATCACTCTCAAAAAATGATCTGCGTGTGTATCCAACATTTTCAAAAGACTGGGGAAACAGATGGGTTTCTCCTAAATACTCTGGGTATCAATGATGGCAGGCTTCTGTGGACAAGCAAACACTTGTTATGCAGTTTACTATTCCTTGTGCTCCTGGAATGAGCACATCCTACCACCTATGGTCATTAGCTATGACCAGAGTTCCTCTGCTGACGTAAACTGCAATGTTGTGGTGAAGTAAAGAAGCAGACTTAACTGTGGATGTACCAGGTTATTTGATCAACCCTACCTTCTTCATATGAACTCAGAAAGGAAACTCCTTTAGTTCAGTGGACTCTAAGGATCTATTTTTCCATGATCAATATTAACACTGTCCTGAATTCTTGCTGTTTGGGATGTTCATGAAGTTCCAAGTTACACCGCAGACAGTTTAAAAATTTCCTCCAGATCGGAAAATTTTTCCTCTGGAACATGCAAAGTGGAAGATGAACTCACACGCCTGTGCTTCAACATCTTTTCTGTTTTCATTGCATCAGATTAAATGATTCAGCCCAGTCCATGACTAGAACTGGATTTGTGAAAACTGGCTTTTGGTCACTCTTTCTGATGTTGGCATTAAATACCTCAGTTTGCTTTATATCACAGTTAAATTATGACAAGTCAAACATTTGGCTAAAGCTTAGGAAGCGCAAATGAGTTCTCATCATTGTCAACATTCTCAGTACAAGGGCAAAGTCAGCTCACAGGAAAAGTACACTACTTCCACAGTCAATTATCTTTAATTCACACTTCCAGGCACAGGCCTATCCCTGCACAAGAAATCCAGAGACATAAGACAGCACAGGCAGATTCCCAAAATGAAACGGTGAAGTATTCAACATAAAACATTTATACACTGAATATTTTCTTGAAAAGAAGGATGCCTCAGGACCACCCAGGGCAGCAACAGCATCTTCCAGTACAACAGAACCAGCCAGAAGGCTGATTTAAGGAAAAAAAAGCAAAAGAAAAAGAACTGTAGGAAAACATTTGACGTGGGCATTCCCAAGAAACACTGAGGTCTGGAAAGAGAGCACTAACACATAAAACACAGGTTCCCTCTGCTGCCAAGTCCCATGGTCTGTGATTCAGCTCTTTGAGTGCATTATGAATATGAAAAGCGTGGAAAACATCTGCCTTTTAATTTGGGGTGTTGTTGCTGTCAGCTATTCTTTTTTAATAATGCCTTATACACCTCAAAAATATGGAGTAAAACTGTAAACTGGAAGAGCTGCAGTCAAAAACAATGTTGCCACAAGTAGAGAATATAGGCCTGTACTGTTTCATCAGATCTCCTTCTGGCAGGCTTTTCTGGAGAACCACCAAGAAGGTACCAGAGGCCCATAAAAACTGAAAGGAGAAGTGCCCTTACTAAATGGATTATTTAAACTTTGGGTTCTCATTTTGTTTATATTATCACCTATTTAAAACTCACATTTCTTAACCAACAGTCAAAGAAGAAGTGGATTAATGAAAAAAACTCCAGCAGTCTGGCTCCAGCTGGGTGCTGAAAACTGCTCCTGTAGTTCTCCAGCAGAGAAAAACCAAAACAATAAACCTTCAGCCTACATAAAAAAGCCACTTCACAAGTAAGCCACACCTCAAACAAGATTGGATAGTTAAGATTACAGGTAGGCTTTATGGGTTTTATCTTCCTATCTTTATAACCACAGAGAAACAAAGATGGAAATATTGTTTTTCTCAGTTCCTTTGATCACTACTAGGAATCTTTGCTGATTGTTTAACACATTAGAATTCAGTACTTGTGAATGCCTCCAAACTTTTAATGAGCTTTACAAACTGTATTATTATGCTTATGTAGCTATTCCTAGATGGAAATACAGATACAGGTTTAGACAAGATGTATCTACATCTAACTATGTATACATGTCAGGTCATAAACTCAAGGTTTTACATCCAGCTGCTCTGCTACAGGAGAAGTGGCAGCTGTGCCCGCAGACAAGTCAAAATATAGTTTACTGAAATGAAACTATCAATACAAAACTATTTATGTAAAGAGAATAATTGCTGATGAAATCCGTTCCTCTACATTTAAGGAATGAATCTCTTTCAGTAGAGGAGTATTTTCCATTTTTTTCTGTTGAGTGGCACAGCAATGTCATTGAGGTTTATCTTTTTAATCACGATTTGCTGCACAGTTTTCAGTTAAGGAATTGATCATGTCCAAGTAATTGTAAATGATACAATGAAGTCACAGATCACAAGATAAGTCCTATTTTCTGTAATTTTGGTTTACTCAAATGTGGCAAATCTGCTTTTAGTTTTTCTTGAAAGCTGATCAGACTCCCTTTTTTCTGTTTGCATTAGGAGACAAAGCAGAGAGATTTAAATTACAGAGCAGAACAGTAACAGCCACCTTCCAGCTTTTCACTTTCCTGCAGTGAGCTCACTTGTTGCAGAAGGAAAACTATTTGCCCATCAACCCTCCCTCAAAGTTTGCCTTGCCCAGAACATTCACCCATCACCTGGAACAGAGGGGAGCAGAAGCCAGGAGCACACGACACTGACCACCCAGTGACAATGAATAACGAATAATGAACACCCCACAATGCACCCAAACAACTCTAGCAACAAATAACTGCCAACTCTCCTTATTCCTGCTGTGTCCTTATGAACGCGGCTTTCTTTGGAAACACCCTGGTCAATGCAGTAGCTGCCATCTCAGCATTCCTTCAATCACACTACCTCATGGCAGGTGAGTGGCTTTGTCACCCACGTCCCTGCCTGCAGCTACCACTGGAGAAAACGCACTATTAGAGACGCCAGGAGAGCCTGAACAGCATCTTGGGCCCTTTCCCTTCCCTGCACAGGGACTGCAGGAAGACAAGTGTGGGCGAAGCTCCGATGTCCAAGAGCGACATCTGTGCAGCAGGGCTGACAAGTGCTTCCAGCTACAGCATCAGCCTCGAGGCACCGGGGCTTTTTTTATGCTGCAGATTCCTTTCCTCACTACATAACCCAGTGCTCTTCCTGCGTCACCAAAGTCAGCAGAGATTTCACTTGAAACAGCCTCAGCTGCCTCCAGAGCAATGCCAAGCTTGGGGCCATGCATGGCCCCGTTTGCTCCAAAGCCCTCTCTCTGCACTGCCAGCCTTCTCTTCAAGGGCTTCAAGCTAGGGCTTCTGCACACCTTCCCATCTGCAAGAATCACACCTACAACAGGGGTGAACTGACTCCAAAGCAGCCTAAAATCATCAGGAGAGAAGAAGCTGCATGGTAAGTAAGCAAAAAAAAGGGCAAAAAACTCCAAAACAAAAAAGGCCCTAAAAAACTAACTCCTTCCAGTTATTATTTAGATGTTTGCTCTGAGATTGATAAAAGAGTGTCTGTGGAGAGAGGGGATGTAACAGCAGATAGATTGGCCAGCACACTTTGGAGATCACTTTTTTTGTAATAAAAGCTAGTAACAGCAAGTAACAGCACACCAAGTATACTCATATCTGCAAGTACTCGGGACGACTCCAGGCATAACTCCAGAGGATGTCTCCTGAAGTCCCAAGATCTTGTTATGTCTTTGTGTTACAGAGCATTGGAGACTTGAATTTATTGTGTTCAACTTCAGAGACATCTTTAGAAAGCAGTGTGATGCCCTTATTAAAAGGGCTGTGCTTTTAAGTAATTAGGTTTTTTTTCCTAGACATTCATTAAAAGACAACAGTATCCTCACAGACCAGATTATAAACAAGCTGAGTGTGGTAACCATCACATAAAAAAACCCAGCCCCACAAAACCATCCCTCTGGAGAGGAGAAAGAATCAAACCAAACAAAAATCCCAGGTTACTTCTTTTCCCTTCCCTGCCTTGTTTTGCTAAGGAAGCCCTAAAGTCTCTATTATGATACCAGAGAAACCATATACAAATATATAAGGTTACACCAAGCTTCAACTCAAAGCTAATTTAAATCAGCGTGCATGAGAGGAAGGAATACAGGCCATTACTGAACTACTGACACCACTGTATTCAAAGGGCTTTTTTATTCAACCTTAGACAATTTGAGATTGTGCCTTCCCTGCTTCATGGAAAAGCACCCGCCACAACGCAGATAATGACCTACAACACCTATACCAACTTATGGAAATGAAATTCTAATGAAGGAGAAAAATCCAGAAAATGTCAAAACAAACTGACAGCTTATATAATGCTTGAACACCTCTACTGAACCACTCAATGACTTTATTCTGGAGCAGCTCTTCACCACAAAGAGTCCTCAGCAAAGCCAAAGATAAATAAAATAGATGAGTTAGGATAAATAAAATAAATACATTTAGGGTTGTAATTTCATATTCTGTAGACTTTAAAATATAACCGAGCATCCTGTACCCCTTGTTATTACTTTGAATGGGTGTTTAGTGAAGAAAAACTGACTTTGTTGGTTTTTTAACTCCTATCTGAAAAAGTTCTAATGCAGTTCTTAATTGTTTTGCACAGTAAAAGCATACTGAAATGCAGAGTGTTTTAAAATAGTCTCACTGGAGAGAGTAGAAAATAAGTAATTTGCCAGAAATCATACTTTTTACTCTGTTGTATTATACATATAGTGAAATTACTAAATTGAAACATTTGGGATACAGTTTAACACATACAACTCTTGCATTTTGTACCCCTATCAAACTTTTTTACTTTACTGTATACACGTATTTACAAGAACCAGGAAAGGGGAATTTTACCCTTGGAGAGAGAGAGAGAGAGAGACTCTTTTGAATTATGAATTGCTTTATGACATTAAATCCTAACAAGATGTATCTCAGAAGACCATTTATGCAGCAGCCTGCTAGAGCTCAGTGTTAAGATGCACTATGTGCAAGTTGTATATCAGATTAGAAAGCAGTTACATCACTCAGTGAGTGTTTGTTATTTGCCATTTTGCTTTCTCCAGATTACCTGTGTCACAAAACTTTCCACAGGCCATTACAGAAATTCACATCAGCAAACAGAATTTAAAATTTTCTACTTTTTATGACATTCGAAGTTTTCTTACATATACAACAACAAGCACTTATTTACACAGGAACTCACAACAGTAAATTAAAATTAACTCAGATGCTTTCAGTTTTTATTTCAGGCGGACTTGTTTACTCTCAGATAGCTTAGGCTCGTTCCTCAGCACCACAAAGCTCAGAGGATGCCAGGGGAATAAAACTGTACCAAATGTTGGAATTTACATCCGTGACATGTGACTGTCAGTGTGTCACAAAAACCAGGCTGATTTCTGATGAAAGAAGCCACAAAGCTGAAGCCTCGTAAGACAAATAATTTAGAGAGTTCACTACTTTGATTTAGGTTAAACGGATTTGTGAGCTTAGAAACAGGACTAAGTTACTGTAATTTGAGCAGCTAAGCTGTGTAGCTGACTATACATGCGCACTTTGGCCTACAGCAAAAGCCAGGTCAAGCACATTTTTGCCTTATGAAAGTCAAATGATAGGAGATTTGAATGGAGAAAATTCAAAGAAAGGGGATTTATGGAGTCTACTCCCTTTACCTCACCACTGGGACAAGAGTACTCCCAGCAGAAGCTGCAGATACCCAATCAACAATATCCTTATCCACTGGTCTGCTGCAAAGTCCATCCCACAGGAGCACCAGACTGGTGTTCACACCACAACACCCACCAGGTGTCCACATTCCGGAGAGCTCTGACCATAAGGAATTCTCCGGATGTGAAAACCCTGCATGGTGTGTCTCACCACATGTCTGGCCACGTACCTGACGCAACAACCAGCTCCTAATGCATCTCTCATGATGCAAAGGGGGACACAGCAGCACCTGTTCAGTGACTGCAGTGGGCTGCCCACTGCCATAGAAACAGACAGCTCTCCTACTACAGCTGAAGTCTGAGATACAGGGTTGCAGATCAGTGACACATTACACAACCCATTTGTTCATGACTGAACACACTTGTTAAAAGGCTCAGACACATCATCAGATACTGGTCATCCAATTCATCCTAACTCAACAAAGTTGTTGTCCAGAGTCAAAAGCAAACAAGGGTTATCTGGAGTTCTGTGTGTGCCCTGCACACCTCAATTTATATTTAGAGAAGAATGGCACAATACTGGATTGGCTGAGGCTTAATTTAAGACAATATTAATATGTAAGTTTCAAGTTTGAGTTGGAGGAAAATGGGGAAGCAGGCAGCTTCCTGAACAGTGAGACAGTATTAGATGCCATAACTAACCACCACACTCTTGAATCTTGTTACCTATTTTAAGTCACAGCTCACAACCCCAGCAAGGCCACTTTCTCCAGCTGACTACACTGATTCACCGTACCTAGAGGATCTGACCCAAGTTATTGATGAACTAACTCCTTGTACCCCTGAGCTCTAAAACCATTACCTCTGGCATGACAGGAATAAAATTTACCCACCTTCTTCCCCTCATCAGGAATCTTGGATGAATTGCAACTGCTGCTAAACCCAATACTAAGTAGAGAGAAGAAACATTTCAAGATTTTGAGGTATCTATCAATCTCTAGCAAAGAGATTATTCTTGGTGACAACATTACAGTCTGCAAACGCTGCAAGCCAGAGATGCCTGCTCAAGGCTGGAGACAAGGGTTCAGGAGACCCCCAGTATCCAAGCAGACACTCTCTCCATGGGGAATGGAAGCGCCATGGAGACACAAGTAACTGTGAACTGAATGGCCACTCCCAAGGCTCACCAGGACGCTTCTCACCTCTTTGCTTAGCATGGAAGCAATGACCAAGCCTGTTAGTGCTTCGAAGTAGATCAAGTTTGAGAAGTGCCATCAAGCATGTGGGAATTGCAAGCAGACCTGCAGGTGTATCGCTGCAGCTCACGACAGCAGCGTCACAGCAGAGGCTCAGGTTCATTTACTGGCTCACTAAGAGCCACTGGTGCATCAACCTAAATCCCCCAGTAAAAAGCTTTTTTCAGGAGAGAGTCGTACAATACCAAAACTTTCTGCGTTTCACGTATGATCTTCTCCAAATACTCAAGCAACAAACTCCTTGACCTAAGCATCTCACAGCTTAAAAACAGTATCTGACACAAAAACCAACCTCCAACTGGAAAAGGTTCTCAAATAAGCCAGAGATCTGAGAACTATCCCAACTCAACACAATATATTTTATGATACTGGGTATAGCTCAGAATTACACAAACCAGAAAATGCAGTTCCCCCCAGACTCTCTGGGGCTTATCCACAGACTGTCTGAAAATCAGAGAGTATACACGTGTGGAAAGTGAAATGCTTTTCACAATCACCTTCCTCCACCCTAGTGGATCCTGAGTCTTGCCTGGTAACTCCTAAGATACTCTAAATCTAAGAGGATGAGGGGAAAAAAAAAAAAAAAACCAAACCAAAACAAACAAAACAAAAAAACCAAACCCAAAAGGAAAGTAACAAAAGCATAGCAACACATCTGAACACCCACTGACTTGCTCATGGATCTACAAAAATTAGGACAGGTTGTTGCTACCTGATTTACACTACATCAAGAAAGAGGGGGAGAAAGGACTGAGAAGAAAGTGGGTTTATTCTGAGTTTCAAAAGAAATTTTCTTCCTTTTTTTTTCTCCACAGCTTCTCCCTTTGTGGAGAACACAATCAGTAGTAAAAACACTGCTCAAATACCCAACTGATAATGAATTTCAAAAGGAAAAACATGAGTTTTGTAGGTTAATTCCGTCATGCAACAGAATTTCTCTCTAAGACGAAGCTTGTCAGAAAGCATAGTAATTCCTAGTATTATCCACGTAAGCAGAAGTTACTTTTACTTGAAGGCTGATATAGTTTGGACAAGTTTACAAACACAGCTGTGAAAAGGAAGTTGAAAAACCACTCGTATTTCCCTATGTGTATTCCTGAGCTCTTTCAGACTATTCTGAACCCCTGGGCCCAGCCTCTTTGCCCTGCCAAACTTCCCGAAGCAAGCATGAGGAGCTGCTCCCAGAGATGCAGGACTCTTGTGGCTGACACTGCACAAGTCTGCCTGTACGGTGGGGACAGTAGAGCCACGGAATCGAGCCATTCCCTTAGGCGCTGGACTTTGATCCTTCTGGGTCCCCTCCAGCTCAGAACACTCTGATTCTGCAACTCCTATACATACTGCTATTGCTGTGCAAGAAGATCTGACAGAGAACAGCAAGAGCTCCCAGTTATCCACACAGAAACATATTAACTATAAAACCAGTAGCAAAGAAGTTACTGAGACCAGAAAGATGCCTGTGCACAGACATCTTTTGAATGGGAGGACAGCTCCTGAAGGTGGGTCAGTCTAATTCCAACATACTTAATATGTTGATTTTAGTGTCCTCCCCAGTCTTGGTACAGTGCCTGGTGTTTCTTTAGTAACACATATACAATGTATAACTTCTGGATGACAAACTTCGGGGAACTACAAATAAATATCTGCCAAGGAGAATAAGACAGATTTTAATTTCCTTTATTCTTGAAGTGTTTCCAAAAAGGTATCCATTGGAAGCAGCTATAGATCATCAGCATAATCTGAAGTCCAACATCTTTATAGATTGCTCTGTGGGGAAGCAGACTTTCATACCTCCACATCATATTCTATGTTCCAGTCAGGTACACAGATAAGGAAAGTTAGAGGGTACCATTATTCCATTAACAAATTCTTGAAATCCACTGGTTTTGGCTTTTGGTCACAGGAAAAGATGACAAAGTTCACAGCTGAGGAGGAATGTTTTAAAACTAAGTCTCATGCATGGAAATTAAACCAACAAAGTTAAAAAAAACCATCCTTGCTCACCTTTCTTAAAAAGAAAGACTCATCAGTAAGCAACACTGGATATCTGGGGGTTTTTTTGTTGGGCTGCTAGGTTTTTTTTCAAAAAGGCTGGAATTGACCCTGTGCTAGAACGAGGTTCAGCTGCCCACTATATCACTGTGACATCCAGAATTTAGGATGAAGCTGTTACACAGCTTAAAAGTCACCTACATTATTGCACCCAGACCCATTTGTCATAAAATTATCTAAGCAGCTGTAACTGCCTTCCTTGCCTGCTGAGGAAGGACCAGCACCAATCAAAGAACAACATGGAAACTCCCGGCCACCTGCTACAGTGAAGTGTTGGGCACAAAAAACTTCCTGGCCGAAGTTTGATGGAACCATGAAGATACAAAGAGAAGAACATTGGAAAGAGCTCAGATTTTACTTCTATACGCTCAGCACCCGGACAGGAAATTCTCAAGCCTCCTATTTAATATGCAAGATAGAAAATGTATACAGTAAATAACTTCATATAGACGTTATCTATTACATATATGTGCAAACATATAACCTGAACAAACAAGAGACCGTAAGAGAAGGAAATGCAAGCTTTCTGTGAAATCTTTTATACTGCTACTTCATACTTCACAAGACACATTTTCTTGGTAAATTTTCCAATCTTCTTATTTGCAATAGCAACCTCCATGTTATTTAAAAAAAAATATATATAAATAAATCAATACACTGATATCTCAAATTCTGCAAACAGTAGTAATGGGAAGCATTTCAACTCTAGCATGGACACACATATACCCTTTTATTTTTCTGAAGCATTTCAAAATCTCACCTGGATTTATTTAATTACATACACTAAGTGGATTGTTCCAAATTAAAAATTCTGCACTGCCAACCTGCTATTTACTACTGAAAAATGGAGAAGGTGTATGTACACAAACTTGCATTAGGAGTAAATACCCCTTCCCTCCATAGGCACTCCGAGAAGTAGTGATGCAAACCTGACACTTCCTGACTCAGCAGACAGGCTCCCTGTTTAATGACAGAACGAGTCCCATTAGTTCCCAGTCCTACTCCCCAGCCCGAGCCAGCAAATAACAAGTGAATAAACATATCGCAGCCGCAGCTCCGCGTCACCAAAGCTGCCCGCCAGGTTTTGTCTGCAAGACCAGTTTCTGTGCATGTGACCCATTTCCCTTTCTCCCACACTCAGCCCAACAGGACAGCAGAGCTGCCAGACAAGGCAGAATCAGGCCTAAAATTAACTTTATCAAGCACAGTAAAACCGTAGGAAGAACCCAATTAACTCTGCTCCCCCGAGCTGAATTGTGCAGGACAAACAATGCGCATTCTTATCATTCTTCCAGCTTTTGCATTCAGCAGATATGTCACAGAAACCCTATAACCAGCCTGCAGCCAAACCTCTGGGTTTTTTTTGTTTAGACCTGATTTTTACCAGGAATTCCTGAACATTCTCTTCCACCTCCCACGAATGTGCTTCTGCAGTTACTCCACACACCAGCCACCTTCAAGCCACATTTCTAGTTTTGCAGAAGCATTTTGGTGGAACAGACAGACAGGTGTCCAAAACCACTGCAGCATTCCTATGTCTGGAACTATAACCACGGCATCTAATAGCCTAAAGCAACTGTGATTCCAGGTGGTTAGTGCTTGGGAGTACAATATATCTTTCGAGGTCTGCTGTGTTCAGCTCAATGGGATCCTTATCTTGATCCGATTTTCTTTTAATGCCAAAAATAAATTGGAAATGAATACGCTCTTGAAACAGAAAGAAAGCAATAAAATGATAAAATCTTCTCCTTTGCTTTGTTTTTAAATCATCTGACAGATTTTAGTATTAAAAAATTAAAGCTCTTTTACAAGAGACTGGAAAACAGTACAGTGAAGAGAAAAATGATGACTGTTAATTCTTCTTAATCCTACGGAACACTATTAAATACTGAACAATGATGCATGAGGGAAGAAGGAAAGAAACACAAACAAAATGCTAAAATCTCTCTCAGTAAAATCTTGAAGCAAGAAGCAAACCACATCCAAAACATCAAACCAGAAAACCTTTCCCCCAAAAACCATGGTGAGGAAAAATACTCAACACTAAAATAGTTTTTCCTAAATCGCACCTGTCAGTTTCTAAAATCAACTAGAGTGGCTACATCTATTTTCACACCTTGTGATTAACCAGATTATAAAAGGTAATCTAAATAATGGACACCAGATATTAAAAGTATCTATGTACAAACACCTTCAATTTAGCATTAAGAAATCATTTTACCCCCAAATCTGCTGTTCCAGTATCAGTCAACAGCTTTGCAGTCTCTACTGGTGTACAAAAATAAATAAAATCTCAGAACTGTTTTTCTAATAGTTATCTTCAACTTTCATTGGATTGACTCCCAACAGAAGTCCTGAAGTAGAAAACAAATGTGAAAAACTTACACAAAACTTACGAGGCAGTCTGAGAATCTGGAAAAGCACAGAAATATGTACAAATAAATGGCAGGAAAGAAATTTTTCTAGTTAGTGCAGACAAGACTTTTTTTTCAGAAGGTCTACATTTACCCTCATTGTTGTGTGCATTTTAGAAGACTGTATGCATACCCTCTATTAGGCTTTCCATTAAAGCTATCCACACTGAGAACAGCGGGATTAACCCATACACAGAAAGGTTACAATCAAGGTAAATAACTGGAAAAGAAAACAATCCTTTTCCAAATGTATCTGGTGCATTTGCATCCATATACATTTTCAGTTTATCAGCTCTGACAGAGTCAATGGTCTTACTGAAAAACACCACCTGAGCAACATTTCTCTTTCAAACTAATTGGAAGGAACGTAGGAACTCTCACAGTGAGGCTGCCTTCTTCATAACCCCTTCTCCAGTCTGATTTTGTTTTGAAATGGGAGGCACTGCATTTAAATTTAGGAAATAAAAGATGTACTAGGTATTACTGCAAGTCCACAAAGATGTATTTAAAACTAGACTTAAAAGAATTTTAAAACAAAGCTGGGAAGGGGGCAGGTTTAAGGTAAAAATAATCCTAGTTGGTTTTGTTGTTTCATCTCAGGAATACAACATTAAAACTATACTATGGTACCAAGTTTTACAAACAGATTACATAAACTTGCTATAAATGTGTAGATTTGTGATAATTTGTGATCTTTGATAATTTTGATCTGAGTGTGCCTTCAGCACATTTTCATTCCTATCCTTCCTCTTCAGGTTCATGGAAATTATGCAGAAGAGGTAAAAGCTCAACTTTCAAGGCAGCCCTCACATAAATTTGGGTGCAATAACAAGGAAGCATGCTGGGATGGGAGCATCATCTTACTGTGGATCAGGTAGCATTTCGCTGGCAAGAAGACAGGTAGCCCATATGCCTACACAGGGTCTCATGGTTTTCCAAAAAGCTTTTCCCATTTAGATTTATGAAAACAGATCTGTCTGGATGCTGGTTAGTGACAATGCCCACTCTTTAGCAAAGACAGCTCTATGAGGAAAATCTTCTTCCACAGGAATCCTTAAGAAGAATGCCTATAAACAGGCACCATGTCACAGTCATTCCCAAATTCTGGATCTTAATTAAGGAAGTTTGTTATGTTTAGTGCTGCACATCATACTGACTCTTCCTGTAAAAATTGAGAGGCCAATGCAAGACTGAACACAGCAATGGAGGTATTGAAAGGGCTCTACTCCATTACCTATCTAGTTGTCAACCGAGGACATACATCCTATTCCAGCCTTCTGAAAAACAGGGAACACCTATTAACTACCCTGTGAAGAATCATAGTAATGCAGTAATAAGGAGCATTAGGGGTCAGCCAGGGATTACTATTCCCCAGTGCCAAGTAATATATTTGTTTCTCTACTATACAGCAGAAACCAGCTTTTAATTCACTGGAGGAGTAGCTGTTTATGATGTAAAAAATTCATTGCTTAGGTACTCAAAATTAGTGGCACCGTAGCAGCAAGTGGCCAGTTACAAACCACTTGAAAACAAATCAAACTTACAAAGGATGAAAAAAATCCACATTTTTTTAGGAAGTGTTGATGTCTTAGATGCCTACTTGCTTTGTGCAATCACTCAGGGGTACAAGTATTTATATTAATATGTGTTAACTGAAAGCATCTATGCAAATACTTTCTCCCCGCCTCATAAAAGGCATTTAGAGATACCACAGAGCTGTTTTTTAAACAATATTAACTGGAACGCTGACAGAAAACCAAAGCCACCTGAATCGGCTGAAGCACAGCATTGTTTTGCCCTCCATCAATATCACAGAGAGACCAACTCAGCCACTATCATCCATCAGCCCTGCACCTATTTCTCAGCATGAGTTCCAACACTGTGAGCATCCCCAGCCTATCAAAGGAAACAGGATAATCATGACTGCACTGGGAGATTGATGCAGCAGCTGGTCATGACTCTGACAATGATTTCAGTAATTATTGCTTTTTTTATTAAGATCTTCAGAGAAGTTGCTTTTACTCTGAAATAGAGTCAAGGTACTTAGGATGGGATGCTGTTTCCTAAAACCTGTCCTTCAGTACCTGTGAGCATGTAAGAAGGACTGATGTCTTCAAGGGCTGGCAAACATGCCAGTGGAGCCCCAGAAGATGCCCATCCTTCTGGAACAGTACCCAGACCACCGGGATGGGCAGTTGATAGCCTGCAGGAAGGGAAGTGAATGCCATCCTTCACAGCAGTGCATTTACACCCTGCCTGCCCCCTTCCTATTGTCACCAACTCGTGAGCGTTAATATTTGGGCTCCATTTCAAATACATAAGTCATCCCTGAGGTTAACAGAAAGGAGCTCTGGTGGAGGAATTATGCCTACGTGTAAATCAAATCAAGACTTAAGAGCTGTGGCCTTTGAGCTCCCATTTGCTGCAGCACTCCTGCAGACCTTGTGAAACTTCGGAGAGATGGGCTGCACACAGAAGTCCCTTGCCATACAGGTTGACTTTTTTTTTAGAATCTGACCTTCAGCAAAAGGTGCAAGCCAAAAAGAATAAGTATTAGTAGTACTAGAAGTATAAAAAAGATAAAGACCATGGAATGAAGAACAGATTCATTTTGTCTTGAAAAAAAATAATCTAGAAAGGAAACTTTTTTTTTCTATCACAGCCTCTGATTAAGGGCAGAAAGTAAGGGAAAACTGGCTATAAAAATCCTGTTTTCACAGAGGCTGCTCCAGAGGTGCACAGCACACTCTTAAACATCACATCTTGGTGTGCAGCCAGAAGATATGCAGAAGCCAAAATGTAACCTGCTAAGAGTTGCCTAAAGGCAACTCTGACAGTGACAAGTTTCACAGTGGTTCCAAAAATCCATCAGGAGAAACTACCTTTGCTCTATGAGACCAATCACAGGCAGCAAACCACAAAGCTGGGCAAGTTGTTATCACTGCAGTTCAAACAGAAATTGATTCATTTTTCTTTAGAGGTACATATATGAAATGCTCACTGAAGAACACGAGGTAACATGTTAACACCAGGGCCATGAAGGTTCTTCGGTGATTTTTGTACTGAAGAACAGTATTTCTGTCTTAAATGATGTGGTAAAAAGCAAATCCTTTTCTTAAAACACACTTAGAAATTATGGTGTGTTCCGAGCACATTGCATGGCGATGTGCTTGTATCATCTCATAATTAACTGTAATTAATATGCAGTCATTTCCAGTCTGAAATGTAGTTAACCATTAACCTGTATTTGTAGACTGTATTTGCTGAACAGCACGACATTTTCTTTCACTCACCAAAGCTATGTAATCGTGGAGTTACAGACCTTATCAGAATGCTCAACTAAAACAGTTTTTGTGGGGGTGGGAAGAAAAGGCACAAATATATTGTTATTATTTGAACTTTTTTAAAAAATGACTTTTTTGGTAAGGTTTTATCAGAAAATGAAATAATTGAATATAGGACTGCTCATTTACTTCAAACCCCAGTTTCAGCATAGGAAAATGAGGCATCAAGACAAGTCTTCAAGTTTCTATCTGGATTTCCTTACTATGCCTGATCTGTGTATGTACATGTCCATTAGACAAAATAAGAGCGCACTTTGAGTCTCTGACTTAGTATAAATGTAATTTAGTTGGTTCTTACATAAAAACAAACATATCACTACCACATTTTTAAAGCATTTGCAGTAATATTCAGGTGTTGTGAAAAAATAATAACACAATAACAATACAATGTGAAGAACACTTCAGTATTTTTTACCCATTCTAGCAGTACAGACAGTCAACAGCAGAACATCTTTGATAATTGGAAAACCATTGTATACACAAAATTATGCATATTCAATTGTTGTCTGTTGGGGGGGCTTGGTTTTGTGGTGCTAGTTTCTTTTCGTTTTAGGTTAGGTTTTTTAAAAAATTTGTAATTAATAGCACCTAACAGGTTTGTGCAATCTCATCTATGGATCTTGCTCTGTAGCCCATCACAAACTGAGGTGCTACAGATCTCTACCAAATTAAATCAAGGGCTTGATGCAGAAATATACCACAAGACAAACAGAGATAACCCGAAAATCACCTGGATGTAATGGCTATTATAAACAAATAAATATCTAGCACTGTATTAGAAGTCTAGTTTGCTGCTTCTTTACAACTGAGAGGGAAAAACAGTAACACTTCAGAAATCCAGAATAAATTTCACCTAGTTACCATCAGCATCCCACTTTCACACAGGAAATTTCACACAGCCATCTCAGGCTGTAAAAGCTCTGCCACAGATAGTCCATCCTTTTGGAGACTTGATGTACAACTTTCAGCTGCTCTAGAAGGGATTGGCCAGTGTGAGGTGTTACTTTTAGGTCTCTAGTACCACCTCACGTAGAGTTTCTGCCACAACTCAGTTAGGGAACCAAGCCTTATTAAATGAGCACATATTCTTTATCCCCTCCTTAACTCACATGCAAAAAATGTGTCATCTCATCAAGCATGATGCATTGGCACAACCCATAAATAGATTGTTTAGTTGCAAATTACCTGGAAATACAATGCTGGAAAGGAAACAGACTGAGATGATGACTGACTTCAGAGGATTCCCAATAAACCAGTGAAATTAGCACTGGTAGTATCCTAAAACAAGGTATTAGTACTAAGAACTGCATTTCAGCAGTCTTTTTCCATAGCTTTCCTGTTCTGAGAGCCAGGAAGGGTAAAGAAGATGGCAGGAGTTCGGTCACCATGGCTGGGGGGATCCCTGTGCACCGTTGGGTGGCCTGTGCAGTTGGTACACAACGCCCTGGAACAGGCTTTTACGCCAAATCCAATTCCCAGCAGTACAAAAAGTATTCTTCTCAAAGCAGCTTTGGGAGGATGAGGAAATCTAATCCCAGAGGGAACCCCGGTGCCCATGTACAATAGAAATCCCACCCACACCAAAACAATTTTCTGGATGCACATCAAAGAATATACCCTCTTCAGACTGAGCACTAAATACACCCGAATCACAACTGTGTCAATATTGGCACGAGGAAATGAAACCTGACTTCTGAAACTGATGCTGGGAAAGACTCCAGGTGACAGAAACTTCATGACAGCACTAGTGCAATGTTCCCTGTGCTTCAGATGATGGTAATACAGGTATAATCCTTTGAAAATACAATGTTAGGGTATGAAACGATCCTGGGGTTTTGCAGGACAAATTGAAATTTTTAGAAGCTCTTAAGACACATTCAGTTTACAGTTTTGTAACTCAATGCATAAATGAGAAAGACAAACTTTCTGCAAACAGTCCTCAACAGGATTTCAAGCTCCCAATTAAATCTTGCTTCATAATCAAGTGCTTGTATTTGAGGTGAAAACTGCTAGGAGTGGGTAAGAAATATCTGAAGCTTTCCTTTTTAATCCTAAATGCCGTAACTTGCTATTAACGTAACTTGCAAGTAAAATTGCCATACGACCTTGTCTCAAACAAGATTCTCTTCATTCACAAGTTTCTCAGACTCTGAGAGTTTGTTTTGAGTTTCGCTTTTCTTTTTTTTCCTTCCCTAAATAAACACAGTGCAATGCTCATTATCTGTCTCTGCCTGACCATTCTCTGTACTCCCTTCCTGGGGTCCTTCTACAACAAGACGTAACATTACGAAGTATACCTATTAACCATTCTGAACACTGACTATGCTAAGGGCTGGGACAAAGAAATATCAGAGGGACTGGCTATTCCATCACCAGATCACAGTCAGTGAAAAGGGCAGGCAGGCAGGCAAGCACACCGAGCAGCCTGCAGGGAGACAACAGTGCCTCACACAGCCTTTTCCCTGCTACTTGACTCAGCTCAGCCACTTCAGAGGAAGCTGAACATAAAATATGCCACCATCCCTTGTGCTCCCAACTGCTGCAGCAGCCCAGCTAATTCCTGAAATGCCAGATGTGCTCAGAACTGATAACCTGTACATCCCAGCACATCACTTGGGGTCCAGGAGAACAAGAAGAGGGACAAGGCAGAGGCTGGGGGAGGTAGGACCCGCACACATGCACACACGTGAATGCCTCTGCCTTTACACAGCTCTAAATAAAATTAAGCCGCTCATGTCATTTCCACTGCCAGCTTAGCTCAAGCATGGTAAATTTCCAATTCAGCTCATTCACCTCGCTTTGATCCATGCTACACATGCTGCCTTCTATTCATATCTACAACCATCACTGACAGCAGCAGAAAAAGCATAAATCCAACAATAAAACACTTTTCAGAGTGAGTATCTAATGGGAACTACAGGATTAGGTATTTTTTTCTTTAATTTTTAAAAACATTTTATTAGCCTGATATTAACATGGTGGAGCACAATTTTGTTTCTCTTGCAGCACATAAGAGATCAACACACTGAACACAGCCAAACCAAGTAAGTTTAAATAGATGGCCATTAGCTTTGCTCCTGGCCTTGCCCCTGAATCTTCCTTCTTGACCTTTCAATTAAAGCAAGCAAGGCACCTCCTTAGAACCACGGCTTTTAGGTAAACAGATAAAAACATGGAAATCTCAGAAAGCAAGTTAAACAGAACACTTAGTGTAACAAAATAATGACACAGCAACAAGACAGATGGAAATGATTTAAGCAAATGCCAAAAACCAGTTTCTTTTTTACAGTATTTCTCCTCATCAATTCTGTCATAGTTTATTTACAAAAGGTTAGTCTAAATTACAGGTCATGCAGTTTCCCTTTGGACCAGTACAAGACTGCTGTATCATGGCTTTTAAACAATCTCAAAAAGGGTCTCGGGGGAGAAAACAAGGTAGGGAGGAAGGGAAGGATGCCTGTGCATATGTGTCAAGGAATGCATATTTGGAATGTAAGAGACAAAGATGTTCGCATATATTCATACAAAGAACTGGATTACGTACATAGCCTACATGCATAAACAGAAAGCAACTGAAAATCTCATACAACAACTTGCTTTTATATCATGTCTTTGTGACACATCCAAAAAACTAAACCTCAGTATGCCACTGGGTAAACATAACCCTCAAAAGAGATATAGTTTGGGTCAGGAGAATTCTAGTTCTGGTTTGCAAAGACTCAATCCAGAACTGTATTTTTGGAAGCTAATTCAGAAGAGGTTTTGGACTTACCAACAGGTCTTATGTATTTAAGCGAGAAAAGGGAAAACTTTAGCTGAAGCAAACTTCCAAACATGACACTTCTATTGTGCATTAAGTTTAAAAACAAGACTACTGCTATACTTACCACAAACACTGAAGCACTCAGGCTTCACAGCTTTAAAGAATAATAAAAAACCTTTACAGATCAAGCCATAGTTCAGGGCCACATCTCATTGCTATAGGATTCTTGGCTTACAAAAGCAATTTTGAATAAAAAAAAAATCAGCCACGGGCACTGTTGTTTTATCCAGCATATACGCTGCACCAGGAACTGGTCACATTTAATGGCAACTAATGATTCATTACTACATCTCAGAAATAAAAATAGATGTGAGGAAACACATGAGACAACATCAAAACCACCTCATCACCTAACTACCTTGATAAAGGGACTACACACTTAGTAAAGACATTGGCAGATATATGTTTATGACACTAAAGCATTGTTTGCACTCTCTAAATCACAGGAAGATTGTTTACTCCTGAGCATTATAAGGTGAGTGGACCCTCTACATACACAATGAAATTTGTAGCAAGTTTGTGGGAATTCTGTTTAGGCCTTAACTTCAATAGAGTCTGTTTACACTTTTCCCAGCCTAACAGGATTTGTCTTGCCCATCTACAAGATGCAAAGAAGAGGCAAAGATAGCATTATGTTGCTGCTGGGGGTGGAGTTTTCAGTAAGTTTTCTTTTCATGAAAGCTTGCAAAGTTACATCCAGAGCCTCTCACAAACCCAGGTGTCACTTGCAGTCTAGTCAACACACAGTACAACTTAGAGAATTAGCTTCTTCACACGTTCACTGTCTCAGTGAATCCAGCCTGACCTTACAGAGTTTAGGACCTTTGCTCTGAAAATGCAAACTTATCAACAAACATTCCAAATTAGTGATCCATAGAGTTTTATTACCCTGAACTACTTCAAATCAAACTAAAAACATGAGTTGAAGTAACACTTTGTGGGAGATACATTATGCGTTTATTTAAGTGCACCTCTCTCAGAACGGACCCAGAACAGTCCCTCCTTCCTGCACCAGCTCTTCAGATTTTTTTTCAGCTCTGAGTTTATCCACCAGCAGGCTGAAGGAGTCATCTAGTGGCCACAAACAATTCCTGCAGCCTCACCAGCTTCTGCAGTCCAGCTGCCAGGGCAAGACAAGGTTTTTTACGCTTTAAAGCACACTCAGCACTGACAAGAGTCCACCACAGGTCCAGAATGAGAACCGTGATGTGGTCCTTGCAACCTTGTTCGTAATGTTCCCTGTTCATGCCCCTTAGTGTGCCCTAGATGTTAGTTTCCCTCTTCCAGCCCACGGCAAGGCCAAAATCGAGTTCTCTCCTTAAACATGCTTGGGAGTAGACACGGCTGGGCTGTTTCTAACCCTTATGCAGCTGCCTGTTCCTCATCAGAGGTGGGCAAACCTTTTCTGAGTAATGTCACTACCCCTGGAAAGCACCAGAACAAGTGACATGGGTTAAACTGCTAAGCAGCAGCAGGGCACACCAGAGGATCTTCCTTGGCACACATCCCTCCCTCCTCTACCACAAACCCACTGTGTAGGCTTGGACAAGCACATGGGTACTTAGGCAAGGCCTCTCGGTCATGGAAGAACCATCTACCTAATAACATGCAAAAGAAAGAACCATAATATATTAAACAGGTATCTGAAGTATGAGTTGAAGTAACACTTTGATAGTCAGTATTAACATCTATAAAAATCTTACTAAGCTTCATAAATGTTTGTAATGTGCCATCAGTTCTCTGCACAACCCCTCTGGCCAGGTAAGTTCCAAAAACTTAAGCAATATAATTTTATATGAAAGCATCAAATATTCATTCTTCAAATTAATGGCCTTTTCAACTATATATGAAAGTGAAAAATTGGTACTGATTTTTCATATCAACACCTTAGTTTTAAAACTAACTCAGATCCATCCTTTTTACTCTGTGTTAATTTGTGTTACCTGTTGAGTGACTGAACTGCAGGCACCTGAACACACCTTAGGCAAGATTGTCCAAAGCTTTTTTTTTGTTCCTGGAAATCACTTTGCTGACACACTAATGCCAGACTGTGGAAGAACACATTGCTATTCTTGCTCCCCAGGGTAGAGACCGCTATTTGCGTATATTGCGCATTTTCTTTTTTAAATGTTTGCACCGTTGATCAGAGGTGAATCTGATACAGTGAGTGTCAGGTGTTAATCATCACACACACAAAACTTCCACACCACTTTATAATATGCCCCTTTACATCCCACCACGCAGTTTAACATCCTGTAACTTAATCCCAGCAGCAGCTTCCCCTCCCCAACCCCAAAATAAGGAACTATAGGTTCTCCAAACCTTTAAAGGAAGCCAAAAGACTTCCTTAAATTCACACTTAACCTCCCTGTGATTCAGAGATTCTACCTGTCTCAATCACCTCATTCACAAAGGTGTCACCTAGCTTTTTCCATCAGTCCTATACATCATTTGGGTAAAGCAGTGAAAAATGATATAAAACTGCAAATTAGCACTCTGGTATGCTTAAGGAGGTCCAACCTATTTCAAGCTGCAGTTGAAGGCGTTAAATGCTGGTACCACAAGTATACCAAGACATGAAAGAAAGAAAGAAAAATGACCCTTGCAAGCCTTAATGTCAGAATTAAACACAGAAGATTCCTTCAAAATGGTGAGGGCATGAGCAGCAGCTAAGTGATGTTTAAAGCTAGTATTCTAGCTCAGCCGCCCTCTGGTCCCAGCAGACAACACCTCCACCTTCCTTCATATGTCTAACAAATTAAATGTTGGGCAGATTCACCTTATGTGGAGGACCTGCAGAAAGACTGACTCTAAATCACATTTATTTCTCCAAGATGGGGGACACCTTATCCTTTTAGGTCAGTAAATCACCAAGAGCTGTTTCTTGCTACTCACTGCTCAGCGGTCCAGTCACAGAGGTGTCTGCAAGTGAGAAAACATTTCTGCAGCACTCAGAGGTTTGTACAGGCACTCCCCAGATCTATTTCTCTAGTTCTTGAAGAAGTCTAATTTGTATTGTCAATAAAAATAATATTTTGCAGCCTTAACTGGCCAGAATCATATGAAAGATAAGGCTACTCTTAAGACTTTTAACATTGACTTTATTTAAATCTTTATTTAGACACAATTTTAACTCACTCTAATTTTATTTCTTTTTCCATGTATTTTAAAAATAAGATATTCTTTGGTAACAGCAATGAAAGAGTGGGTTCACTACTGGTCTAAAACACCATGCCAAAAAATGTCACTGATGAAATGAGTAGAAGACAGCAGCAGAAGTCTACTCATGTCTACTATTCTAGGCCAAGTTACATTGCCCTGTCTCACACTGTGTTTTCAGTGAACTGCAAGAGTGAATGAGGATCAGGAATAGCCATCAAAGCTCATATTGTCCTGTTACTACATCAAACATGCACATAGCTTTTCTACTCCATACATACTCATACATATGTAGGTATCTATACATACTTTTCTGCAGGTACATGCAAGATAAAAGTGAACACCATACAGTAGGCCTGTTTTGCAAAGTTGTGCAAAAAAAATTAGCGGCAGATTCAAAAACACAAGAAATTGCAAAATACCACAGCCACTCTGAACCCCTCCCTCTGTGCATTGAAATTAAAATGGGAAGCTCCTTCTGAACCTTCTACTACTTCTGAATATGAAGATCAGCCAAAGCATGGTACTTTGTACAAAGCACGTACTTTGTTAGTGTTGCGAATATCTAGATTGGCAGACGTCCTTTGGATAAATGGTTTAAGATATTGACCAGGCTTCTATCACCCCAAAAGACAGCCATAATATGCCTTTTCTAGAGATTTTACCACACACTACCTGGGAACTTTGTTTAGCTAGGTAGCTGCCTGACCCTTTGCTCCCCGCCAGCTTTGACAAAGGGAGCATATTAATGTTCCTTAACCATCTTCAAGAGATGGCACAATGTTCAAGAATTAATTATTTCTAGGTATAAATCAAGGTGGCTGACCATCTTAAAACAAGCACATTACTGACTGAAGCCTAAGCATCTCCACAGCCTCTATTTGCACCTTAATCACTCAGCAGAAATGTGCTAAAGAGTTACCAGTCAACTGAAGATGCCTTTCTCTAAGGACCTGCAGGACAACCTGAAATACCTCTTAGAACTGCCAAGAGCAAAGGATTTATCTGCTTTTATGTGCATTTGTCAACTCATACTGCAGAAAACTTAGAACAAGCAACAGTGTAAATTGATGATAATATTTAGAAATTCACTTCTTACGAAAGCTCACCCGGAAAGTATCTGTTTTTCCTCTGCCTAACCACCACTTCAACACACTAATTTGGATCCCTTGTCTCACTAGAGGTTCACCAGAAAGCAGATGTCAGTACCTGCAGCAAACATTTCCAGGTGCAGATTCAGAATTCACAGAGCAGGGACTCAAGTCAGACATTCATCTTATTCCTGTGATCATTTTGAATAAACCCTGAGCACCCCTACAGATGGGAAGGCCTCAGCCTTATTAGAATATACCATAGTTTTTTTTCAAATGGGGCCTGGTTGGCTGCCTGCCTTTTTGGAGCCTTGAAGGGAGAAGGAAATACCTGAAATCTAGTAACTCTTTACTGCTCCTGACTAGCAAGAACCTGCTTCTTGAGTGAGTTCCACCAAAATTCTGCTTACTTAGATTTTGTCAATGCACAATAGGCCCAAGTGGAACTTGCCTGCCTCTTTACCCAAAAAACTTCCAGGTGTTTACATACCTGATTGCTACTTCCAAGTTACTCCATACATTAACAAGCTTCAAGGGGCAGCATCAGTTACAAAAAGAAAGTAATTTAGTCAAGTATAGAACACTTATGGCTGCATTACTATAATTTTAAATTTAAAAACAACCCCATACATTCTTGTAGCTAGCTGAGAACAAGAAAACTCAAATTATTTCAATTTCTACAGAGAGTTTAACTATTTAAATAGTTAGGGGAAAAAGTATTTTGTTTGAACATCTGCATGAAGATATCCTTTTAATTTGAAAGTATTTTAACCTCCTGAAAAAAGCACTTTACTGTACAGTAGTGAACTAACAGACAAAAATGGAGGAATACATTTTGAGTAGCTTTCCTCTGCAGCAGATCCTGCCCATCTTCAGCTGAAATGCAGAGGTTTTTCTGGCAGCACCTTCTGTGGCTGCTTTTGAAAAAAGAAGTACCCTGTGAAGTATTACAAAAGCCATGCCCTTCCATACTCAAGTTTCACATCTGAAGAATCTCAGATGCTACCATGGTTTCAGGTCAGGCTACCTGGCCATCAGGGAAGACTGTCCCAAAGCAGCACATGAGCCCACCTCCCTGCAAAGTCCCTCCACTTCTGTGACTGTGCTTCCTAGCAAGGCTCTCCCAGCATCATCCCACGCAGGAGCCCAAGGAGAACGGTCCAAGCTGCTGCCATTACACCACATCCATGAGGAGGGTGGACTCAGCACTGTTAGAAGGTGCTGCAGCAGGGGCAGCACCCCTGTGTCCTCACCAGCAGAAGCTGTGTACTTACAGAGCCATGGTCACGGCCCAGCTGCATCACTTCTCGAGTGATTATCAGGTCCCTTGTATTGTGCCATCAATAAAGAAAGGATTATTTTTGTGGTTTACTCTTAATAAGTACCTTCTCCATTTACAGCAAAAAGAGAGAGTTTTATTTTTCCCTCTGAAAGAAAGATACAATCAAACCAAGCTGCCAAATTTTATAATTTTTTGTCGTGTTTGTGTTTCTAGGTAGTTGTTTCACTCCTTTTGGCTTTATAAAAGCTGTGCAAGCTTGATAGGGACATTCAAGTAAGTTTTCCTTCTCATCCTGAAACTATCATTCCTCTTGTTATTCTGCCACAAATATAATTTTTGTTTTGTATAAAATTTTCATTAAGTAGTACAATTTTGTAGTTTAAGGCACTCTAAAATATTACTTAAAAATCTGAAGACTGATTATACCACGTTTTTCTATGGTTTTCAGTTTACTTTCACAGGGCAAGGGAAGGAGCAGAGATGACATTTTCAACTCTAAACTCTACCATCTGAGCAACTTCCAAGCAAAGTAAACATTGATCATTTTGTCCCTTGTCAAAATCCACTAGCATGGATTTCTGTACTTGCATGAAGTCTCACAGAAGGTAACAAGGCCCCAAACAAAATGCACGGGTCTACATTAGCAAATCTCAAAACAGGAACTTTACCTTGGGATGTAACATTTGACTTCCCTATACAAAACACAGCCCCACTGAATGCATGCTGAATACCTGTTGGTGGTTTTGCCAGCACCTGACACATGACAAAAGCTTGAAAACTGCTAACAAAAACTTCCTGAACTCCACAAATCACACATAAGCAACCAAAATCGCCCTGCTCGTTAAAAAACAAGCAGAAAAATATTAGAATATTGGCCAGAGAAACGTACTCTTCTTACAGACCACTGGAGGAGAAGCTATCTTCTCTTTTTCAGGTAGTCCACCACTGGTGAAAATCTCAAGAGTAACTGATGGAATTAACACTTCACAGCGCCAACTCCAGACTTAAAAATTGAACTGGCACCTTGAATCTGTAGTAAACTGGCATTCTGTACCTAGATAGAGCTATCTTGCTAAAATCACCAGTCAACACACTCACTGAAAGCCCCATGCAACTTTTAAGAACAGCCTGCCATGTAGCATGTGGTGCTGTGTCCTGTGGAAGCAAGCTATGCAAGGAAAGGGGATCTACTTCAGAAAGGACCACAGGAGAAAGATAAAAGCAGCATTACAATTAAGACATGTTATCTTCAGCATCAGTAACTAACTGATGCTATCTGCTCTGGAAACTATCCAGACTGCAAAACCATGTATAAAAGATAGATATAAGTCCCTAGCAGAAGAAATAGACAGTAGTGATGTCTTTCTAGAGGTACATCCTCCTCCTCTTACACTTTACTTAGCCTGCCTTCAAGGCTCCAGCTTGACAAGAAGTAAGCACAGGCCAGCTCTGAAATCAAAAGGAGTTGTGTTCCCTGTCCTGGTTCTACCATGCGCTCCCGGACCCCTTTTTAGGGGGCAACAGAACTGTTCAGGTCTTAAGTCTGATTCCTAACACATTAGATGATCTACCCAGTAGTGGTCAGTTCTATCTTTAGGGAGAAGGAGTTAAGCTACTAAAACCATTCATTTAGCTATGATCATTCTTCCAGTCCAGTTCATCATACAACAAAAACACGAGCGTGGCCCCATGAGGTCAGATGCAAGTGTCTGAGGCCTGGACTGTTTCTTCCATTAATAGTGCTGCCATTTAAATATGGTGATTCACTACTACTTCTGTCAAGTAAGTCTTATTCCACTTCTTTGTCAGGGAGCTGTAATTCAAATGATGTCTGTATCTTCTATCTACGATGAAGATGGGGTCAACATTACACATGCTGAAGATGAAAAAAAATATACTCTGAGAGCCATACCCTTCATTCTTCTCTTCATGCTTACAAATACAGAGCACTTATTAGTACCCTTGTGATCTCTCCAATGAGGAAGTATCCAGCTTTCAAACACAATTTCTCATTCCCCTTTGGTGGACTTCAAAATACACCAACAAATTTCTACAAGTTAAGAGAAAACGAGGTTGCCAAAATACGACAGAGAAGCAGCAAATGCTTTGACTCTAGCTGTCAGTGAAGGAGGAAAATCAGTTATAAAACCAAATGTAGAGCCACTGGTAAGAACCCTTTATTGATACAGGTTGGATTTTTTACAGCAGCCTCCTATAAATTTTAACTGAAATGTTGAAAATAGGTACAAACAGAATAAAACAGCACGAAGTCCAGTATCTGTTGGGCTTGATGCTTCACACTATGCCCAGGCACTCACTGCTACAGAGTTTCTTTACTGGCAGAATGCAAGTGAAAAGGCAGTAACTTTGGCAAATAAGGGTTGATACTTGGGCCCACATAGGAAATACATTTGCATCGACAGCATAAGCCCATTTACCACACATTTCTTGTGAAGACATTAGCATGTAGAATTATCTTTAGATTCAACACACTGAAGCAAACGGGCTTGTGTTGTCTTTTTAACACACTGATAAAATGTGCACAGCACATAAAATGTCTTTAGCTACTGTTTTATCCCTCAGAGTAATGACATAACACAGGGTTAATTTCTTGAGCACAAGTCTATACCAAGAAGTAGATTTAGCAGCAATGAATTTAGAGATTGCATAGTGTAGTATACCCAGCACACAAAAACAAATACAAAAGATGCAAGGCCACACACGACTGGAAGTTTTCTTATTACTTCCTCTACAATGCTCCTCCATCAATACTCAAGTGGAGGCCACAGACTGGGCTTTAAAACTGGTTTGTTGTTTTTATTTTTGGCCTTACACCTTTACCTCCAAAGCTGTTCAATGGCAAGCAGTAAGCGTGAGCCAATCATACAACACCCTTCTGACTTCTGCTTGCCCTGAAACTTAAAAGAATCACAGAAGTGTAGAATCACTGAAGTGTAAAATCACAGAAGTGTAAAATCACAGAATGGTTGGGGTTGGACCTTGAAGATCATCTGGTTCCAACTTCCCTGGTTCCACAGGCAAGGACACCTTCAACCATGTTCCTCAGAGCCCCATCCCACTTGTTCTTGAACACCTCCAGGAATAGTGTGTCTACAACATCTCAGGGCAACCTGTTTCAGTGACCCACAACCCAGACAGTGAAGAATTTCTTCCAAATACCTAATCTAAACCTACCCTCCTTCACATTAAGGCCGTGCTCCCTCGTTCTATCACTACATGCCCTTGTGAAAAGTATTTCTCCAGCCTTCTTGAAAGCCGCCTTAAAGTACAAGAAGGCTTCTGGAAAGAAGCAGAGCTCACTTCCACCAAGGGAAAATGGGAAGTCAGTCATAACCAAAAATACTACCAGAAATCAACTCCCAATTTCTAATTTACTGTACCTCTCTCACTTTTCACCAAAATGCATTAAACTTTATAATAAGTGTTCCTCCAGAACTGCTTTCAGCAAAGCTACTGGAGAACTTCACTGTAAGAACTACTAAAAGGCTCCAAGTCTTTAATTTTATAAAACTATCAATAAATTAAACTTTTCAGCACAGAAAACGGCTACACAAATCATGCACTCTTGTGTGGATCAAGAGCACAAGCAATTCTGGTTAGGCCTCAGACAATTCTGAGCAAGAGCTTTGATTTGTTGCTACTGTCCCCTGTCACCTGGGCAGCAGCTCAGACCTGCGGCAGTGCCCTGTAGCTGCAGTGGCAGCTTCCAAGGCCAGGCTGGCCGACCACCTACCTGCGTGTTTGAGGGGCTTCTCATGAAGAGTCCTCTGCAAAACCACTCAGGGCATCACAGGCAGAGCAAATAAAGCCGTCCCATTAATCTGACTGTTAACAGGCAGTAATAAAAAGACCGCAAAAGCAGAATATGACAACACGAAGTATTTGTGTAACCTACCACCAGTTACGGATTAGCAATTTCAGAACTCCACTGGACAGAATACAGAGAATGGTGCTCATCTGTTTAAAAAGCTGAAAATTGATTAATGAACCTGTGATATTTACATTCTTCACTCCATAAAGAAAAATAATTAATAAAACCCAACGCAACAATGTAAGAAGACACCTGTCCATAGAAGTTGACTGTTTGTTGCAACTGAGATTATTCCAAACACAGTTTTCTCTCAACCAACCTGGCTTCCTTTCTGACGGATGCTTGGCAACTGTAAAAAGAGTATTTTTTCCTTTTTTCCTTTCATGTCTGTAATTTTATTTCCATTTTATAACATCGTATCACTACCTCAAATACATCACACTGTTCTAGATCCACAGTTATTACTAAACCACTGTAAAGTCTCTTCACTTGCATTACTCAATCCACCTAGAAGTACTGCAACAACATGAGTTGATTTTTAAAGTTGTCTAAAGTAAACTTTACCTTTATAATCTGTCCTTTATGGCTGTATTTGTGTCATAGCTATTTATACTTTTCAATAAAAAAAGGTCAAAAATTTACAAACTACAAACTTTCATTGACTACAGATCTTTGCTATAGCAAAATACATCATTTCCTGAGTATACTCCATTACAGTATTAGTAAGAGCAAAACCATCTAATCGGAGATCATAACAACATAATTGCTCGTTTCTTGTTATTGAGCCTGGGCAGGTTGTGACTCTGGGTTCCTCTTTCAAAAACTGCCTGGACCCACGCGAGGAAAAAGCAGCACTCACCTCATCTGCCTCCCCGGTCACAGAGCTGGCACAGAAGTGTTTTCGGTGCAGCACTCTGCCATCCTGCCTACAGCCCTGGTGTGCTGCGACGAAACGCGACCACCGTGATACCGCTTCTCCAGCCCGGCGTCCGCCTGTCACAAACAGAGCCCGCAGCCACACACAGAAATTAACTCCGGACAGATGAAAATAACTCTTTCGGGGGAGGAGTAACAGCGCTGTTCCGAGGGAAACGAAAAGCAGGAAGCTGATCTCAGCAGCACGGGGAGCACGGACGGGGCGGAGCAGAGGCACGGAGCGAGGAAAAGTGGAGCAAGACTCGCTGCTTAAAGCCTGGCTTTGGCAGTATGACCAACCAGCACCGCATTACTGAAATACCAGCGCCGGGGCTGACACGGCCGGCAGCACCCCCCGGCCCGGGGGCACAGGCCCGCCGCAGCCCCGCGCAGCGGCACTCGCCGCACCGGTACCGGCCCTGCGCAGCGGCCCCACACGCCGCCCGCCCCGCTGCCGGCGAGCCCCCGGCCCCACAGCGGCCCTGGGTGCCTCCCTGCTCGGCCCGGATGGCTCCCTGCTCGCCCCGGCCCGGGGTGAGGGCTGCCGGGGCGCCGAGCCCGCTGTCACGCGTGAGCCCGTTTGAAAGGGCACGTCCTGCAGGACGGACTCAACGCTCCTGCTCCGCAACTGCGGGGAACTCCTCTGGCGTGCTAACAGCAACAGATGATGGGATCTTCTAAAAGACTGAAATGCCGTGTCTAGTGCTTAATTAACTCCTTTCCATTAAGTTTAAAAGAAAAAGGGGGCGATTCTTTAGGAAAACTGCTTCAAGAACTGAGAGGCTTTTCATGCTAAAATTCAAACTGACTCCAGGCAGGGCTTAAGCTCGACAACAGCATCTCCCACCCTGCAGGAACTTCCTGTACCCCCGCAGGGCTGCCCTTCCCAGGAGAAGGCAGGCCAGGAAGCTCGCTCCGTGCAGGAGCCGGCTCCCCCAGGAAGGCTGGTTCTGCTCCTGCAGCGAGGGACACGCTGCCGACACACACAATGGTTCGTATCGTGAGGAGAGTTACAAAACCCCACAGAAAACAGGGATATGTGACATTCTAAATAAACGTCAGCTTGGAAAACAAAGCCAAAACAACACAAGGGAGGGTGGACTCACTACCACGAGAGCCATCAGCCAGTGTTTCAAAGTAGTAATTAAAATCTGTAACAGGAAGCAGCATGGCAGTGGATCTTCCTAACACTTGCACAGCCTCATCTCTACCTCTCAGCCAAAAGCAGACAACCTCCAAGCATTTCAGGCTTTTCTAAATGAGGCCGTGGAGGTGGAACACTGCATGGTTTTTACACTTGTCTTGCCCTCTCTTTCAGGTTTGAATGTTTTGCCCCATTAGCTCTATATGGCAAGATGCAGAGTGTTTTATACTGGTGGGTACAGAGCCGATACAGGGCCAAAACAAAACAGTAGATCAGTTTAAGCAAACTTCTTACACTTGCAAAAATCCCATCTGATGTCATCTACATTATACTGACAGGAGAAGAGAAAACAGAGGCAAGGTGGCCAACCAATTTTATTTTTACCACTTCTTTCATATATTTTCTCTTGTCTGCTCAGTATAGGAACCTGTATCATGTCTAACTCACATTTGGAAGATTCCATTCCAGATTATGAAACCCAGCAATTTCTAAGAAAGCATTTAATGACTCCGTTTAAATTCACTTAGGCTTGTTCAGTTTTTGACACTGTTTCAAAGTATGTCCTATACTCAGTCTACAGACAAACCCAGACTGAGCTAGAAACACAATCACACCTCTCTCCTGGCCTCTCTCCAAAGCCTGTGGCCCTCATTTCCAGGAGTGGACAGACAGGACCCATGCCTTTGTCTCAAGGCTTCTTCCCAGCTCACAGCCTACCTCTGGTGACTGCAGTTACACTGAATCCTCAGGCTGTAAGCTGAAGGTCACTGATGCAGACATACATCCCTATCTACAGCTCCTGCGATGGAGCAGTCAGCTCCGACCGAGCGGATGCAAAGCTTCATTGCAGCAGGATCTTCAGGTGCTGCAGCAACATCACAATAGCCACAAAGAGACTGAAGGCAGCCTAAATCTCAGCACGCAGGCTAGGCCAGCCAGCATATGAGCAGCAACACACCACATCCATTCTGCCTTAATATCAATGCCATTTCTGCACTAGTGTCCCTGTAGTTTGGCAGCTTTAACCCTTTTCAGTCATAAACTGAGACACTACTTCCACTCCCATGATTCTTTTTGGGGGAAACTTAGCACTGGAGAGATATACAGCTGCTTCCTTACTAAGGAAACATACAGCTTAAAGCCAGAACTATATCAAACTGCGAATGTGATTTACACACTCAGCTGAACAGATTTAATGAGCATTAAAACCAAGAAACCACAGAACCTGCATGGAATATTGTGCTGTGGTGGTGTGTGGACCAACAGCAGACAAGGTAAAAACACAGGTAAGAGCTCTTACAAGTAAACAGCTTAAGAGAAACAGCAAAGATACTCCCAAAGCTTTTCTGATATTATTATTGTTACATGAATGCCTGAGCTTCTCTTCAAACCAGAACCAACACTTGTACAGCATCACTCACAGCTCTGGAAGTCCACAAAACCTGAGATAAATAAGCTCACATGCCCACCAGCAATCTCAGGATTATTCAGTATTTCAGAGAAACTGTTTCCTAGCTGCTGTATAGAAGAGATTCTACAGCAATAAGCACTGCTTTCCCCCTGCTTCTCAATTTGATACTCAGTTTTGAAAGGGCAATTCTTAGTCCTGACCAATACTGGACAGGTATGTGTTGCTAAAGTGCACAGTACACCCTCCTTCCTCTCCACTGCTTCTTCACTTCAAGTACACAGGTACAACGGAGGGAGTATTTCACTAGATACAGAAGAGAAATCTGGCACTCTTTACATGATGGACAAGGACAATCTATTCCAGCAACCTTGAAAGCAACAGAAGTACCTTTTTTTTTTTTTCTAAGGAAAGTACTTTTAGAAGTAAATAAATAACACTGACCATTGTTATGAGGTTAACTAAAAAATCACTTAAGGCACATCTTTAACAGCAAAGGCTTCAGTCTATCTTGACTTGGTAACAAAATAAAACACCTTCTCACATCTTTTTAAGTAACTTGCTATTATTTATTTTGCAAATGAATTTAAAGTATTCTGAAAGACCCTCCTCTACCAGCCCACTTCAGTCTTTTATAATTAAAGGCACTTCATCCTTAAGATGACAGGTCATATGAAGAAAAAGCTGGAAAGACAGGCTAAAGTATTGCATTGTTTCCAGTACAAAAAGCTCTATTTCTTTAACCCTGCCTTTCTACGCAAGAAACTTCCTTGAGAAACTAGAGTAGCATCAGCTTGTACTTCAAATAATTACTCTCTGCTCCTTTGTCTCTCCTAAGTCTCATTAACTAAGGTCATGAAAAGAACAAGTACATTTTAAAATCAAAGTTTACCATTTCGGTAGGATTTCACAGCCAGGACTGTTAAAGTCATGTTATGCCACCATTCTTCTCAAAGTGAAACAGTTTGTGCTTAACACCACCAAACAGACTTCTGTCATTATCTTTGCTGACTAGTATTATTATCCTGTCCAGAGGTCTCCAACTGCAGTATAGATACAGCAGTACATGAACAGTGTTTAACACTGCAGTCATTATTTCCTACAGGCCTGCAAAAGGAACTAAGATTAGTCCATTGGTAGGCTTACATTCATTTTTCAGGCATCCGTATCCTCTACAGGACAATGTTTTCATGTTTTTAAAGTAATTTTTTTAAAAAGTTGAAAACCCACTACTTTAAATTGTGTCAGCTTTTTTCTTGCAGGGAGATACAAATTTTTTTAAAGCTTGAACATGGTCAAAAGGGATCATCCTTTAGCTACTAGATAAAAAACTACCTCAGAAGAAGGCATAAGGAAGGAAGTAGCAAGCACCTACAAGTGTGGGTAAAGCACTCTTGTGCTTTAAACTCATTCATACACACTTAGAAGTCCAGGCACTTTCAGTCAAGCAGTTACTGTTTTGAAACTAACTTCAAGTTTTGTATTGCTTCAACTACAGTTATCAAAATAAATTTCTATGTGACAATTTCTCACCTCTCCTTCCCTACATTAACAGCAGGTGGAGATTAGGCACCAAAGTGTCTCTGTATTTATTTAAAACAAGCCAAGCCAGAGGTAGTTTGATCACGCATTTACTCACTCCATCAGTTTATCTATCTTGTCCTGAACTGACGTGACAGGACGACTTCTTCTGTACTTTATGAGCATCAAAATTACTAAGTAAGTGACCAAGATGGAGAAGATCTGGTCAAAGAAGATAGAAGGAGGAAAAGTAATACTGATTAATCTCGCCTGGCTGAAGGCTTTCTCCTGCTATATAGCAAGGAAATATAGCAGTAAACAAAGAATTTGATGAAACAAACAAGTATCTTGAGAGTATGCTTAAACACTCCAAAGCTTAACCTGGAAGTGACTATCAGTGAAGACATACAAACAATTCTCCAATCAAATCTGCAATTTCAGTCTACTATTGTAACCTTCCCTCCTGTAAAACTAACACCAGAACTGTGCTCACATATACATAGAGAGTATTGCAGCAATACTAATAAAGTAGCATCTGCAGTGAAGCTCCACATTTTATTCCAATTCTATGAAGAAATAAATTTTAATTAGTCAATCTAAACAAAGTACTATTCACCTCAAAATGGACACAATCTCCCAATCCAATGCTTATATAACACTGCAATATCACACAATTAATATAGCACTAAACAGATACATTAATTCATAAAACATTCCAGAAAACATCGACAATCTGTGTATTCAGAAACAGCAGAATCGCCATTTCTATGATTCCTGGATCTCAGCACTTCTTAGAAGCTGTATCAAATATTTTCCTATATGCACACATTCACACCAGTGCTTTCTGAGCTATGCAGTACATTAACAGCACATTTCCATCACAGAAAGCCACTGCCCTGTTACCTACTGCACACACCCACACATCTCAAGCGTCAGAAAACTTCAGGTACAAACGTCATACCTAAATAATGCACAAAATACCCAAGCCAAAAATCCTACCAACAAGCAGCATGCTGTCCCTTCTTATCCCTCCCCCACACTGTTATCCTGAGAAGTTAAATCCCAGTTCTTCTCTGCCATAGGTTGAAGGTACTCAGGTACTACATGCAATGTGGCAGGATAAAATCCCATCACTGTTGCCGCCTTTTTAGAATTACGAGAACAAGTTACTGGCAAATTTACAGATGCAGATCTTCTCACAATGTAAAATCATGTATTACTTGTACTCATAACATTTCCAGTATCAAAGTTTCTAAAAATTAAGAGGGTTTTGTCTAGTTTTTGCTTTAAGAATGACAGCTGGTCTCCATGAGGTTAAAATGCAACCCAAACTTTAAAAAAGAAACTTCCATTAGAATAATCATCTCTATTTTCTAGTTGTATCAGAAACAACTTATTAGGACATACACTTCTGATTTCCAAAACAACCCAGTTTTCTTCCTTGATGTACTGCTGCAATATTTTGTAAACATATTCTTAAAAAACATGCAAAGACTCAAAAAGCAGTTGAAAAGGAAGACATTTCACTGTGCTAATATGCGTCACGTTTTACAGTTCCTATCCTCCCTCCTAAATGGAAAACTAATTGTGATAAAACATCAAGCCCAATTAGAAACAGCCACTACACACAACTATTTATTTGAATGATTTCCTTTATAGTACGTGTAATTGTTTTTACAGAATCCTCTAGTGTTTGGGCCAAATATTGTCATCTTTTCTGCAGGGAAAAAACCCCACACTCCCTCCAGTTTCACATCTCATTCACTAAGTTGTTCATTGAATTCAAACCCCAATACATATAAAAAAAAAATCTTTCAAATTTAACTTATTTTAATGAAATGCTGAAAAACCACTATAGCATCTTGAGTTCTGCATTCAGGACACATTTGTAATTTTCTTCAGGTTTCAGTATTAGCTTCCACATTAGAATGCCCAAGTTTGGCACCTATTTGTATACTAAGATAGTGATCAGGTGCCATGTGAGACTTGAGCATCAGAAGTAGAACTCAGATTTTTTGGAGCTTGATCCCACTGGTATCACTTTTGCCAAAATTCGGAAGTTTAGCTTTGTTTCGGGATGTTATCTGTGACATTTAGATTTCCTTTTACATTTAAGGTCCAAAAATCTTACAGACCTCTGTAGGCACTGGGAGAAGTTGGAGAACAAAGTGGGCAAGATTCAGAAAACAGGGAAGTGACTTAAAGAAATATATTTTGTCTGCATCTGTGGACAGCTGGCGGCTGTGCCAGCCACGGCAGGAGATCAGTCTCTGTGGCAGCACCGAGTGAGAGAGGGAGCAAGCACGGAGGAGAGGTCAGGTCCCTGCAGGTGGGTTGCCATCCCGTTCCTGGCATATTCAGGTTATATTTTCCTCCATAAACACACTTGCTGGAAAAGCGAGCAGGGCAGCAAAAGCAGCAGGGAAATAACTTTCATTCAGTTTTACTTAAGAGCAAACCCTGGCTGACCTTTAGCTGTCCTTACGCTGCTTTAACCTTCGGCTGCTCTCCCACCTCCACAGCCTCCCCTGCCCTCTTGGCAGAGGGGCCCAGGCACCCACCCTGCCCCAGGGTGCCCGCAGGGGTACATCAGCACACATCATGGTTTTGGCAACAGCTGGCCTGGCACAGCCATCCCTGGGAAGCAGAGCTGCAGGAGGATGGCTGGCCCCAGCCAAGGCCACCACAGCTGTGAGCAAGGACAGAGGACTTCTCCCTAGAAACATGAGGAAGGGAGGGTGATGCCAGCATGAAAGCACCATATAAATGCAGTAGCCAACATGAAAATCCAGCAAATAAAGAAAAATTTTCAACTATCCCTATGGATTTGTGGGATGTCACCCAATCTTTAGCTGTTCTTTTGTTTTACCAACAACTAATTCCTCTGAATAACTGCAAACAAACTGAACTCAAGGTGCTCCTGCAAAGCAAAATTTGCAAATAGCAAGCTCACTTAAAAAAAAAAAAGTGTCATTTCATCTCCAGTAGTAAGTGCTGCTTACTGTTTCATACACCAGAGCAAAATATCTGCTGTAACATCACTTGTGATGATGTCCATTCTTGTCTAAAGACCTGAAACCAAAGCCAGATGTGTCAATCAGTGGCTATTACATGGTTTCGTCTAAAAGTTTCTCTATGTTTTGTCAGCATACTATCTAAAACTAAATGAGAATATTTTCTCACTCCATAAAAAAAAAGGGCATTATTTTATCCTCTGGTCTGTTGTTTTCTCCAGTGTTTGTGTGGGACTCAGGGTTAAAAAGTTTTTAATATGCAACACTTCACTTTAGTGTTAAGAGAACACAATACAAATTACCCAAAGTCAAAATTCGTATTTTACTTCAAAAATGCAACTCCCCCCTGCCCCCTGAAAAAATCTCCAAAACAATTTTTTTTTTCTTTGTACATTCCAGGTTCATTCACCAGAAGTTAATTCAGTATACAAAGTACTGATTTATGCACACAGGATTACAGCAGACCTTTTCATCAAGAAAAATCATACAGGTTCCTTGCATTCAAGTCTGAAATACATGTGTGGGACACCATAGAAGAGGGTGGGTCTCTTCCTGCCACTCCAGCATGAATGCAAGGAACACAGATTCCAATCTACATGTAGATAGCTGCCTGTATAAATATAACACAGTAACAGCATTCATATATACAAGCACTTTTGGGGTTTTTTTGCTTTTTCTAACTGACAGGAAGAAAAGGTTTAAGATAGGCTACTCTTTACCAAAGGAGGCTTTATGGATCCCAACTGTGTCCTTGCTCTATATGCAGAAGAGCCACAAACACTATACTTGTCAGGGTACAACACTGGCTTGCCACTAATACAAACTCTCCTACTCCTGCACTTGTCCTTCACTCCTTAAGTTAACCACAGGTTAGCAGTAAGAGCAATTTACACTAAAACCTCTGCTGTAAAATGCAATTGCTGCAGAGCTGACCCACTGCTACTTTTCTACTGTCGCATTTCGAACGGCAACAGAGAGGTACAATGGCCTGTAGGAGACCATAGAACTCCCAGATGCTGCTGTTAAACTCTAGAGAACTCATCAGTTGCATCCCCACATCTCTCAACTAGCTGACCATCATTGCTGCTCTCTGGGACCCTGCCTGGTACAGCCCAGGAAAAGGAAGGAGAACAAAAGCAACTGTTAGCTTTGGTGCTGAATAGACCCGAGAAAGGGCAAGTGTGCTCCTCTAGGAGCAAGAAACTGCTGTAACAAGTGATCTGCTGGAGTTCAATATCTTCTCCAACATTTGCATTTATATCAAAGTGATTCCAGTATTGCAATTTGATCTTCAGGTTGGGTGAACATATGGCCTGTGAACTTAACAGCATCACTTGTAAACCAATGCGGTATATAAACCACGTTAACTCCCTGTCAACAGATACCTATGTAAATCTTCACCACACTAATTGTTCTATTAGGTATTTTTAACATTACTTTTTTAACCAGAGACTGGAGGGAGCACTGGGGAGGATGTAAACACAGCCTTGATACTAAACAGGCTGGCAAACACTAGATACTTTAGATAAACACAGGTAACTTGGTCTCAGTGCTGAGACCTTAGTGCTTACTTCTGTATTTCACATACATTGCCAGTGACTCTAGTTTTCAATGACAGCTTCTTTAAGGAAGGGCAGAAAAGCAGGGTGAAAATTCTACCCTGAGCACCAAAGGCAGTAGGCTCATCCTCCCCTGCCTCCCCCACTCCTATAAAACCCAAGAACAAGCCCTTTAATAAGCAGATCTTATCCCCAACTAGTTTTCACTTCAACAACAACAAAACTTATTATCAAAATAAATACCCAGTTAATTGAATAATCATTTCCCAAGAGAAAGTACCGTTTTCAACATCCAGCGCTCTTAAAAGAAATGCATAAACAGCATTTGCAACCTCTGAGCACAGGGAGAGTTGTTACTGCAGCCTAACCAGATCTCGTCTCTTGAAGGAACGTCCAGGACATGTCCTTGTCTCATCAGCACCAACTGTCAGTGACTGGCCCCAGAGACTCGATAGTTTTGGTAGCTCCTAGACACAGCAACCTGATTTAAATCAACTAATCAAGTACCAGGAACTCTAAGTGCAGCAGCCCAGCCCCACTCTGCATGATCTAACCTCCCCTTATTCAGTGCAAGTTAAACTAGCACGCACAAAGCTCCATGCTCTCACTGCCAAACCCCTTCTTCTACTTGTTCTGCCTTATTGAAAGCACACTTGGGTAACCACAAAAACATGTAGAGACATACTCTTAAGATTTGAGATGATGCCAGCTTTTATCAATACGTATTTTCAAATGCTACACTTTAGCAAGGTGTTTCCAAAAAGTTGATAATAAAGCATCTTTCCACTTTTTCTTTGAAAGACCTCTTAAACCAACTCTATAGACCTCAAAATCCCTCAAATCAGACTTGGGAGGGATGCACGAAACTCTTAGGTTTGTTACTAAGAAGGCACTATATATGTGCCCATTTGTCTGGCTGGACTCTTTCTTGAGTTGGGCATTTACCAGAGGCCAATGATGCCCTGCATTCCCGAGTTGGTCCCGGAAAAGAGAAAGCACTCAGCACCTCGGCAGGGAATCTGGTGGACTGACAACTCCGATTGTCCCTGAATTAACCAAAGTCAGCAAACAGTTGAGACACTTAAGACAGGGTTTGGCAGACAGGGAGGGAAGACCGTGGGTTTCCTGGAAGAAGACACCTACATTGGAGGGGCACATGCCCTGTGCAGTCCTCTTCACCTGCCACCTCTGTTTCCTCTAGTAATACTGTCATTAATCTGGAGTTATACAGCAATTGCCATGAATTGCCAAACTATTCAATAGTCTTTACTAAGCCTCCCAGTTCATTATAACAATTTTAAGTATACCACAAAGCAGCTATCTCTCATGATCATTTATTTGCCACTGCTGAGAAACACCATCCCCCAGCATCCACAGTTCTCGGGAAAGCTACTCCTCTGCCCTAAAGAACGTATGTCACTATACATTCCAGAGCCTTTTTCTGTAGTGACTGTGTGGTCAAATTAATATGAGCTACTTCCAACTACTCTTTCTAACCCTGGTATTATCATGATCGCTGACTTTTTGTGCATAAAGGAACTTAAGAATCAAACTTTACCCTGACACAGTGGTCTGAACATGCAGCAGTAGCAAACTCTCTGCAAGCCACATTAAGGTCCACGTTTGCAGCATACTTGGGCTTTCCTTAAATAACACTGTTGAACGCACACACCACAGTAATACATGATCTCCCATCCTAAAGTCTGAAACTGATTTTTTTCATCGTATTTACATAGAGATATGCAGGGTTTTTTCAAGTATTTCACATCAGCATTAAGTGACCCACTGCTTCTGAGTTGCAATGGAAGCCAGGCATCTATCTCACTTGTGTGACTGAAAATTTCAACCAGAAGTAATGACAGATATAGCCAGGCTTGTTTCAATAAGCAACAATTACTTAATAATCCACAGCTGAGAGTCCTGATCCTACTGGTACATAATTCTGTAAATCATGCACCTTTTCAAATGCATTGAACAAATTTCAGTAGAATGCTCATCGAATGCCAAATTCTTGATAATTATTTACTTTCTAATCAATATTTTAGGGTGTTTATGTAAGAACTAGAATTTCTTTCAAATTAGTGGCAAATTAAAGGTGTAACCATTGGAAATCACAAAATTTTCACTTTGAAATTATAAGTTTCATCTAGCTGCAGCCACTAAAATTACGCAGGTCAGCTCTAAACCCAAAGATTTTTCCACATTTGAAGCATTCAAATGCAAACAGGGGTATAAAAAGAAATGCTTCTGAAGCTCACATATTTTGTCAGGACAATGTTTTATGCTACTTCTTTGTGGCAGCTGCTGAGAACACACATCTCTATCTCGTCCCATCACCCCTGTCACTAGTGAGGTGTAGGTATTTTATACTGGACAACACACACTAGGTGCAACAGTTCTGTAAATCAAGAACATTTAAAATCAATTGTGTAGCAAGTTCCTTCCATCAATACTATTTCATATACAGGCATAGAAGGATTTTCACTTCATTCACCTTTACATAGCTATTACAGATATCCACATAACACAGGCTTAGAATCCTTTTCTACACCATAATGACAAGTAATTGACACCAAGAGGCATGGAAGAAACCTAAATTTCTTATGAGAGTTGAATTATTTTTACTCCTGTCTACTGATTAAGAAAGCTACCTAATCTCAGTTTCACCTTAGTCCTACTGAATAGCATTGTCTGTCCACATAAACAGCACTGTTCACGTTCCCAAAGATACCTGGCTAATATACATATTTGTCCTCTTATTCAAAAAAACCAAAAATGGACATTAGCTGATTTAAAGTAAAATCTCTTAACACAAATCAAGAGATTCACAAGTCTCAAACCAATACTTTGTGGTCCACTGAATCAGAGATAATCACTTCATCTTATTACTTTTTCTTTCAGTGTTACTTCTGCCAACAAAAACTCTCAAGTCCATGGATTTCTAAGCCAGGCCGGAGAGATTTTTTTAAATGAGACTTGGAACTCAAAGTGTAAGGTTAAGCAAGCATGGGGATATAAACACAGGTCTCAAATCATGCTTTTGAGGAGACATACTTGATTAGCCCCCTTGCTCTTTTGCAGTGCTTTACATCCTGATCACAGAATGTTTCAGGAAAGCGCTGACCATCAGCAGGTACATGGAAACAAAAGCAAGAAAAGTGGAACAAGAACTCCAGCAGCCTAAATAAAGACTGGGGCACTGGGAAAAGAAAAAAAAGTAAATTTCAGCCTTATATTCTATATACTAGCCAACAGAGTCTCACTAGTTATGATAAGCTATTTCAATTATTGCCAATAATACCTCAACTCTGACACTTTTAATAATGTTTTGATTCTTCAGTTTCCAAATATCTATTCAGCCTCACTGAAGCAGCAGAGAATTCCTTCACTTTGGCAGCTCCTCGGCCCTGTGTCCCACCTCATGATCAGCATTACCACAGTGTCAACGTGAATTTGCAAGTTAGAGATGCTCACTGCCAATTTGTTACACTGTGAACCTCATACACCACCAAGTTCCTGAATGGATTTACCCCCGTTCTCCATTCACACTGACAATGCACATTACAAGTAAATTACCACCACCTACTGAAAATAAAGGTCCTCTTTTGTTGACAAAGTAAGAATGCTTGAATTTTCTGTCTGGAAGTAAGATTCTTGAGGATAGAATCTTGTTCATTTGCCAAAATTATTCAGAAGTCTAAGAAACACATTGGTGGGGTTTTGAAATTGTGGCCTAACTGGCTTATGATCTGAATGCATGCCACTAGCAAAATCAGTTTATTACCTTTATTTTCCTTCAGACCACATAGTGGTCTAGTATAGAACAGTTAGCTCCTGCCACCTTGTGGGACTTCATGGGTTTCCCTGAAAGCTTGGATCATCTGTAAACTAGTGAATTAAAAAAAATAAACATTTGGGAGTTACTTTTCTTGTGATTCACGCTGGTGTATGTTAAAATAAGAGAGAAATATTTATGGAGAGGCTATGCCATTTTGAATATTTTCTGGTTCATTATCCCTAGCATTGCTTATATAGTTGAACTGCTGGATTTAATAATCTTATGGAAGGTGTTTTAAATATTTAAATATCTGTCAAGAATCCTAAGTTTTGGAAGCTGATGCGTCCAAGTTTAAAATAACACTATGATCAAATACTTGTCACCACAAGCAAATCTCACATATTCAAAATAGATTCTACACAGAAATAATCCAAATTTAGACTGAAAATCCTTGCATTCGGGTACAATTTTGAAACCAAATAACAACCTCAGTCTCATAAAGAATTACACATATGCTTAACTTTTAATATGGTGTTAACATGTCTAGTTCTCCCAAAAGATCTGATTCCATGTATTTACTTTTTAACCCCAATTTGACTTCCTGTTTTATGTTTTTCCTCTCCTCATCCATCTCTACCTCTATCATTCACGGCCAGCTTAATGAATGAGTCAAGTTCTCCAAAGAAGAGTAAGACAATTGGAATGGAGAAACTTTTTCACCATAGTAACAAGAAGGTGAAGATGCATGGATCCTCATCCTCGTGTCTTACACGTTATCTACTGCCTCTCTGACAGGTAACTTGTCACACCTACTTCGTAGAGATGTAAAAGACAACAGCTGCTGCAATCACTAGGAAGGAATGAGGTTTTCTTTTTATTTAAGCCAAACCTCTGCTGCTCCAGATCGCAAAACTGAAAGAGCACAGAGGATTGCAGATGATGTGACTCCATGAACCTGATCAACAACCTCAATGAACCTGCTCCTGTCTGTTCTTGGACTCGAGTGATTTGTTACAGATGCACAAAAATGCAAGAGCAGTTAGGGAGCACTTCTTCCCCAGTCATCCCACAACTGCCTCAGTGAACTTGGGAGATCTATCATGCTGTGTACTTCATGCCAACTGTAGCAAACTTAACTCCTTGGAACTTCCTTCTGCTAGGGAAAAAACTGTCAAAAGACTTGAAACAGGAACAGTTCTCCCTGATGTCAAAAGCAAATCATCTCTATTAAAGGCCTTAGTAGTTCATAAATGGACTTAAGAACAATAATTACAGACCAACAGCCAAAGGAAATACAGAAAGATAGTATTTTTTAATCCATAAACAGAATGAATTTTTGCTCAAGACTAAAACAGTAACAAAACGTCAGGCTATGAATCAATTGGCACAGCATACCTAAGGAACATAAATTGTATGTTCTTAAATAAAAAGTTTCAGGATCTCACTAGCTTCCCTGATAACTTCTGAAGTGAGGCTGTCTCTGACAGCCATCATATTCCCTCACACAAAACCCTCCCCTTATTTCTTGTAATATATTCATAGGGTCCTGGTAGCCACACAATTAACTTACAAGGCAAAGCTCATAGGTGTCCATGACAATCTCTGTCCACACCTCCGCTCCCACACTGAGAATCTCTCCCACACTGAGGTCTGTCTGTGTCCCGACTGTCTGGAAGGCACCAAAACACTCCTCTCACAGCTGTCCTTATCCATCCCAATCTCCACTACCGGAAATCCAGATGGACGAACTGGTAGGGAGCTCAAGAAGAGTTACTGGTCTGGATGATGAGGGAATCAGAACTGCAGGGCATATTCTACCTGACCACAACAGAGCCAGCACCTTGCAAGGACTGGACATGCACCACTATTCTCTACCTCACTGTGGGTGAGGAATACAGACACCTCCTTACCTACAGCTTATTTGCTTCCAATTTTCCCTGCTCTGGAGCACCCTGATGTTATGTCAGTCTCACTGTGACTGCAGACACGTATCTAAGAGCCACCTTCAGTCCTTGGCTACAGAGAAAAAGAAATAGCGTGCTCTAGCAACAGAATGGATCAGATCCAACACCCACTGCAGGTCTCAATAACAACATAAAGCATAAGAAGTAAATACTAGGACCTTATAAGACATTCCACTTTGATGCAAGTGAATCATATCCTGCCATATCCTTTTACTTTCATTTTATTTCTCTACTAGTCCTATATTCTGCAGTGCCACTAATGCAGCAGGAAGATCTCTGAGCTAACTTTCTGCATGTCTACATGTCCATGGCAGTCTAACTGCAGTACCAGAGAGCTGAGCTACTACCTTATTCTTCAGGATGCTTTGAGACTAGTGAAAGCATGAACACACTTCTCATACCCTGACTAGATGTCCTCTCCTTGGTAAATGTCGCTCAGTTGGACCTGATAATACAGGATTCCCAAGCAGCAGCAGACTGAAAAGTACCTGATGATTTTTCAGTTCTTCCTGAAAATATTGCACAGTATTCTGAACATCAGCAGCAAAAACTGACCAGCATTAACTTTGCTTGAAGTTGTGAGTTCTCCAAGGAGACAGAAACATCTGGTCCAGGTCAAGGAAGAGTCACGACATGGCTTGAGCCTGGCTCCCATCTGAAACACTACTCCCTAGCTGTCAGGATAAGATTTGTTTTACATTTTCTCAGAATATTTATTTTTCTACAAAAACATTATTTGACTTTTGCAAACTTTTGTTGAGGGAACTTTCCAAGAAGTTACATAAATTAATTACTTTATTCATGTACTTACTGGAGAAAGAAGTATTTAAAAACAAACAAAAACCCACAAAACAAACCAAACACTACTGGGCCACTTACTCCTTCTGTTTTTTATTTTATCTGTATTCTTATTGATCTACTTTTGCTGTCAACTGTTTAGCCTTACATTTTAAGGAGAAAAGATAAAAGTTCTGAATTTAATTGTCTTATTTCTTGAGAAACACCTCCTAAAATCACCCAGGTTACAGAACTTACAAACTTCTGTACATAGCCTGCTTTATGAGATTTCCAAGAGGAACCTCACTGCTTCATAAACTGGAATACACAGTCAGATCCATCTTCACCATTGTTTCATTGATGCCAAGCCACAAGAGCTTACCCAGAACTGTGCACGTGCCCAAGGATCTGTGCCAAAATGTCTCAGAGCAGGATCAGGCCCCTGTAAGATTAGCTGCACGTACAGCTTCAATCCTGCTACTGCAATTGCTCAAGCAGACTGCTATGACAGAGGCATTGCAGTGATGGGCCCTAAAATAATCAAGTATATAAAGATCTTTGTGCTCTCCACAGCTGAAGCACAATTCTTAAAAATGAACGGAACAAAAAACTTTTGTATTTGTGAAATAAAAATCAATTCTTTGGATGACAAGCAGGACCAGCATTCTTGAGGCCAAGCTCCTTAAAATCTATAGGCTGTTTTCCCATTATTTGTTTGGTTGGGGGTTTTTTTAGATTTTGTTTTTCAGTTGTTTTGGGTTTTTTTCTTGCAGACAGAATTACTAGAATAAACATATATTTCCCATTTCCCTCAGATGAAAACTCTGCAAGACCCCTGTCCTAAGGATAAGTCCAACAGAGGAAAAAAACCTCAGTCCAAAAGATTCAAGTTTGTTCACATTGAAAAAAAAAGGTCAGCAGTTAAAAAACCTGATAGTGCTGGCTGCAACTGTGGAGCAAGGATGGGAGATAACTCCCTTGGGATCTGCAGATTCACAGTATAGTGTATATATATACACAGTATGTATAGCATACAGATAGCTGGATTTGGAATCAGAAGGTGAACAAGATATTAGGATTTTTCGGTAAATCAGATTCTGCTATGCTCAAGACTGTGTACCAACTGAGAAAACAGAAGTTGTATAGAATCCTCAGTGCACACAAGTCCACAGTTCTGAACTGTACTAGCCTAAGACACAAAAGCACAAGATCCATGGATTCTCAGTCTAATCTACTCTGAAAGACAGTCACTAGGTTTGCTTGTTACTGACCTAATACAAAACTACAAGTTCAAACTTGGGACCTGAATTACGAAGTACCCCACAAAACCCCACACTGCCACAATGCTGACCTCCTTCCAGGCCACTTGTGCCACTCCTTAGAGCAAGAAGCTCTGGCTGAAGAGCTGAACTGAACACACTGAAATATGTAGGTAGAAACAAAGCCTGACTTTACTAAGTCCTTCTGAGCAATAGAACATTTTAGCTCATTCTTGGAACCAGAATAAATATGTTTCTATCACCTTCACACATCTTGTACAACAAACAAAACATGCCTATGCATCCTTGCAAAAGTAGTTTTCAGAGAATTAGGAAGAACAGATGGCAATATTCACACAGCATCGCATTAAGAAGAGACCTTGGCATCGAAGAACAAAAGACCAGGCCCAAAAGCTCTGACCTGCAAGAGTATTTTCCTATCAGGCAGCACATGCTCTTAGATGTGGAAGAAGAATCTGAATTGAACTTGGATGCTAACAGATTTCTCAAGCCTGTAAGATCACAATTACTTAACCAGTAAGCTGGAAATCGACAGGTAACAGTTCACCACCATTTTTTCACCTACGAATATGGGAAAGTAAGTAATGTGCATAGGACAGATATTTTAGTAACAAAGAGGTAGTTGGTGTAGTAAGTTTAACAGTCAAGTAAAAACTTTGCAGGAAGTTAAGGAATTCTGTACTTGATTCTGCCACTAGTCATCTGTCTTACCTGAACATCCCTGAGTCTACTCTGCAATCTGCAAAATAGTGGTGGGTGGCACTGGTTCTGAAATGTTTGTAAAATGTAGTTAGTTGATGCCTGCAAAAGCACACAACAGAAGAGCAGTGTTATTACACTCTAAAAACATGCTGTTTAACAAAATATGTAATATATAAATGGCAACACTACCCGTGTTCTATAACACACACTCTTAAAAGATTTTGTTTATATGCCTGTTTAGAAAGTGAATTGTTTCGATTCTCTGGTAGGATGAACCTGAAGTTCATCTCTCCAGAGAAAGAAGCAGGCATCTTTTTCTAGATCTTCACAATCAGACAAAACTGAGCCTCAGTGCAAAATTTTCCCCAAGTATTATAACACAACTACAAATAACGCAGCTGCCACTTTACCCTATGACAGGGCTAACAAAAAGTCCAACCAACAAATGTGGACAGCTCTCCTCAACTTTCTGCCCTGATACTCAGTACTAAGTTTTTCTTCCAGAGATTGCACAATACTTCACACAGGAAGAATCCGTAACTATTCCAAGTTTGTAAATGGAGAAACTGCTTTATTTGGTCTCCATACCTGAAAAGGATGTAGTGGCACACTCTACCTTTATTCTAAGGCTACCGCATACTTTCAACCACATTTGTAAAACCAGGAAATTCACGCCCATCACCAGTGTCATTACACTGGTAAAGTACACATGATCCTTCAAGAAACCTCCATGAGATCCATGAAGATTTTCTTACAAGTCAGAATTTATTTCCATTGATGTCTATAACAAAGTTCTCACTGAACTCAGCATGACAGTGATTACATCTAATGGGGTGCAGCTCCTGGGCAACAGCATAGCTCTTTTTTGGATGGGAGATGGGGAAAATCACACATATGGTAAGCTGCCCCCATCACTTTAGGTGTGTGGGAGAAGAACTACTTGGGGAAGTGACAAAATCTGTTTTGCAGACAGTGCATAACATGTATGATACTTTGCAAAGGACATTCCTCTGCCGTTCACCTTACACAAACTTGGAGTGCTCAGGCTGAGACAGTGCACCTGCTTTTCCACTCCCCCTATGCTTGGCTAGGGCCACCACAAAGGCAGACTGTGTGGCAGAGACACTGCTTTGGTTCAGCACTAGTAGAAATGCTTCTGGTTACTCAGTTTAAATTTGTTGCAAAAAAAAAGACTGGCCCATCATCTAAATAAGGACTGCCGGTTGATTATTTCACTAAGTTGATCCCTCTGACCAACTCTCCAAAGAAAGGGAAAAAAGTGAATTTTAATTGCAGTGATGGGACACCACCACCACCATTACCCACTACCACCTCTTCCCCTGCCCCCAATAAAAAAATAAAAAGGAGTGAGAGTATCTCATTCTTCTGATCAAGTGCTACTGATGTAGTTACAGCAGTGCTTTAAACACACACTGGTCCTAACTGGTTTTGCCACAACACCCAGACTAACACAACCAAATTCTGTTCAGCAGCCTCAGTGGAATTGCACAAGATCACATCAATTCTGATTTCAGACCAAAGTGAATTTTACATCCAGATTTTTCAGCCTGACCAGTAGCCCATTTCAGTGTAACCTAGCAGGAAAACATTGCTAAGCACATGTGGAGTAACAGGTTTCTCTGAGACATTTCAGACAGAACACTGTCAAAGACACCGATTCTCCTGATAAAATCTTGGCTCCAATACTTATTTTCTGAAAGGAAGGAAAGCCTCAATATTTCACATGTCTAAAGGGGAATGTGGTGGGGAAGAGGCAAGTCAGGACAAGAATAATTCAATTCTATGAAAATGCAGTAATTATAAAATCAGACACATCAGAATCAGAATCACAGAATAGTTTGGGTTGGAAGGCACCTTAAAGATAATCTAATTTGAACTCCTCGGCCATGGGCAGGGACACCTTCAACTAGACCAGGCTGCTCAAACCCCATCCAGCCTGGCCTTGAACACTTCCAGGGATGGGGCAACCACAGCTTCTCTGGGCAGCCTGTGCAGCTGTCCCATCACAGTAAAGAATTTCTTCCTAATATCTAATCTAAATCTACTCTTTCGGTTTGAAGCCATTCCCCTTTGTCCTGTCACCACCTGCTCTTGTGAAAAGTCACTCTCCATCTCTCTCAGAGGCCACATGAGGTACTGGAAGGCAGCTACAAGGTCTTCCTGGAGCCATGTCTTCTCCAAGTTGAAAAATTCCAACTCTCACTGCCTGTCCTCATAGGACAGGTGCTGCAGCCTTCTGATCAACTGCATGGCCCTCCTCTGGACTTGCTCCAACAGGTCCATGCCTTCACTATAGTGGGGATCCCAGAACTGGATGCAATTCTCCAGGTGGGGTGTCACAAAAGCAGCACAGAGGGTGAGAAGCAAAGCATTCTGCTGAAACAATTATGTTAAACAAAAGCTAATTGTTTTAGGGCAGTTAAAAACCTGAATGCTTCAGCAATAAATAGCTCCTGTTAAAAAAAGCTGCCCAAATATGTGACTCCTGTATTTTCTTACTGATCTTGAATCAAACGTAGTGAAAATGAAAATGACGACCCTTTCAGTATGAGTGATTCATCTTACTTTGGCTTGTTCTCTTAAGAGTAAGAAATACTCAGAAATTTTCCTGTTTCAATTTTTTAAGGAAGGTTTTCTTTTTACTTCTTTATAAAAATTGACCATTTTAAACATTTGCAACCTGCAATAGCATTTTGACCTTTGCTTTAATTTTCTTCTGATTTCTATTTAGCTTTCTAATCTTATCTTTTCATATTTAGTTATACTAGACCACAATAACTGCTGAGACTTTGAATACCCTATACATTCATACAAAATAATACAGAAAACCAGGACAAAGACAGGACCTATGTTTGCACCAGGGAGTGAAGGCCATAAAGGACTTCTTGAAGTGTGTAACTTCTCCTTTCGGGGTGGCAGGGGCAAAACTGCATTTGTACACAGTTTGTGTAACTGTACTGCTAGGCCTCAGGCACACTCTGCATTTCTGAGCACAACCCTTCTCCTACCTGAGGTCTAACTCTGCATTCCTTAATGGTCACAAATACTGCTACACAGTTCCACTGCTGAAGAAAAAATGTGTGGAGCTGCAGAGTCAATACATGTTATCTAGCTCTTTGACTGCTCAGATGCTATTAATATTTTGGTAAGGTGGGGGTTAGAATTCTTGTCAGCCAAAGAGTTGCTATGGCATATATACCAATTTTTTCCTTATTTCTTTTCTATCTCATACATTAGCAATACATGCAGCATCCAGTAACAACTTGGTTTCATGTTTTGCTTTCTCTCACCAGCAGTGCTAGATTCCTTCCTGGATGCTGTAAAGTACCCCTCAACCATTAAAGTCACATTCACATGCCCCTTAGTCAAAAGGAAACTTGTAACAGCAATTTAAAAATAATTAATTTTTTTTAATGTTAAGTACATATCTTTGTAAACAGAGGTCTGTTGTTCTCTATCCTTTAGAAGCTACAGAGGGGTCTAGCACCCACAAAGAAAGAGAAGATTAATATGGCCACAGTGTTACCTAGTGAGCTACTCTGCATTCCTTAATGGCAGAAGATACTGCCCAAGACATCTGCTATTACAAATAGGAACTGGATAAGAGATTCTAAAGTCATCTAAAAATATATATTCTGCTTAACAGAAACAGATACCATTACAAATGAACTCTTTTTGAACAAAGAAATCATATCCACATTTCAGATGCTATTGTTGCTAGATGCATTTGAACAAAAAAATACCTAATTGCAATTTGCCTTTAAATTATTACAAACCAATGTTAAATTCTACTGTAATATTATATAACTCAATTTATATTAAATTAAAATAAATTGCAAATGTTTGATGTCAAAACTGTAAACAAAGCTCAAATACTCAACAGGTAAGTCTTCCTTGAAATATGAAGAACAAGTACTAGGTTTAGAACTAAGTTACCTGAAACTAGTACCTTTCATTTCATCTGCAGTCTTTGCTTCATAAGTCACTTAATGGCACGTCCTGTAAAGCTGGGAAAGTAACTGGGAATTGAAAAAGTAAGATCACTTGTTTTTCCTCTCAACTGAGAAAACAAAGAAGTTTGAGTTCTACTAGTTCTAAAAGCTTGCATTTGGTTAAGCAGAATCACTTACCTTACTAGGGATAATACTTTACTTTTATTTTAAGTGCAAACTCTATTGGCATCTACTTGTGTGTTTGTATCTAAGTGTGATTTTATTAAGTAGGACATTTTTAAAGGCCACAATTTAAAAAAGGTGTAATTTTTCATGTCCTAAATAAAAACTTTCTTAACAGTTGTAATCTAGATAAATGCACACAGGCAATGAAATCACTTAGAAACTGTGCAGGCATACAGTGTATGCTCTTAAATAACAAAAAAAGTAGTGCCTAATTTAGTGTGAAGGCTATATTTAGCAACATATTTTAATGATTGTCTACCAATAGCAACTGCTTCTGAAAAAACAAAAATACCAAAGCAAAATGAGATTACAAGCACCAATTTAAACCAAGTGTTTATTGACCAGAATCCTGATTTAAATCAGTTCAATAGGTATAACTGGAATTCAAGGCAGCAGACACGTGAGCATACGTACAGAGGGGCTCACAGGGGCCAGGAATACAAGGCATAAAACCCTCCCTGCTTTCAATGTGCCTGCCCCCCACTCTCTCCTTCAGCCCTGCCTCAATCTCTGCAAAGCCTGTTAGAGCACCACAAAACACCACCCCCCCTCAAAGATTTTTTTTTCCCCTTTAGGATCCTTGAATAAGAGAACACACACTGTCCCCACTGTAGACCTGAACTGTGCCCTTCTCTCGTGTAACCCATCGCAGGGGGATGTCTGTGATGACAGCCTCACCTCCTGTTTGCATTTCCCTCTTTCTGCGTAGAGTCAAATGCAGCCCTGTGGGTCCATCCAGGAAAGCAAGACTGCACACAGAAACCAGACCAGCTATGGCAGAGAAACCAGCAGAACACCTCTCAGACAAAACACAGTATCCGGTCAGTTTTCTCAGGTGCTTCCCTCCCTGCACTCCAGCATCCTCTCACTCACTTCGGCCCCGTCAGCACATGGTGCAGCGAAACAGAGAGCTTGACAGGGACATCCTCGAGAGTCCACTTCACTATATAAATAAATAATCCATTTCCTCTAGACATATCTCTCAGGGGGGCAGGATCTTCCTTTGCTGATTAAAAACCAGGAAGACTTCACAGGCACACAGACCCAAAGCTTTGTTTGGAGCTCCCACCTGAAGGACAGGCCGGCCCTGAGTAGCAGCGAAGCAAGAGATTTCGAAACCTGCAACTGAGTATCCAGATCCCTTCCACAGCTTCCTCCAAAGGACTCTGAAGGACCAAACCACGGTGAGGGCCCTTTACAGTGCGAGATTTTGCCTGGGTCACTTTTAACCATGGACTTTATTTAACTTCTGCTGCTTTGGTACACAGTGCTGAGGCAAGACAGATGAGCACAAGCACATACAAGAGATGCAAGGAAAATACTTAACACTCAAAAATTGTTTTACACACACACACACACACGCAGAGGCAATTCTCATATTAATAGAAATCTCATAGCAGTGAGAAATTGACAAATTCAACCATTACACTTAGTTATCTGTCATTCACTTCCCTTATTTAATGTCTTCTATACTAAGAAATAAAGTTAAAAACTTCCTTCCCTTGCTCTACTTCTGACACTTGTGCTCTTTATTTAGTCCAACAGTTTTAAAAGAATGGCACGGAGCTTCTGCTTACTCTTTCAGCACTAAAACACATCTTTAATCAATACAACAGAGGAAGTAAATTGCGAATAATTGCCTGCATTAATATATTTGCTACCAGTTTTGTCATTCTTCAATTTGTACACACCAAATTTCCCCTTATAAACACCTCTGTTTCTCCAAAAGCAGCTGGAAATTAATTATGCTGTTATTATTTTCTTATTAATTCATATGCTATAGTTCTGTAATCAGTGCAGGATCATGCTGCAATTTTGCATACTTGTTTCAAAATACATTATGAGCGCTTGATGATTGATGTTTAACACAATATATGAAAGAGCATCTCAAACAAATTAGAGGGAATATTAACTTACATAAGAAAAAGGGTTACACACATTTTCAAACAAGACATAAACCCTGAAACTCACAAGTTTGTGGCATGGAACACTCACTGACTAGAAATGAGCCAGGCAGGAATCTTACACTTCCACATGAAACTCCGATATAAAGAAACCTTTTGCAAAGAGAAAGAACACCTGAAGCCAGATTTACCAACGAAGTGGAGGTGAAAATGCTACTTCTTTCCAAATCTATCATCTCTGACCATTGATTTGCAGCACATCAGAATGCTTTCTTTCCCTAGCCAGACAGCGAACTTGGGAAGCAAACATACTTGAACAAAATGGCTTACATGCCAGAAGACTTATCATCTACCAAATGGCATTCTCACACTTCATGCTCTTCCACCCTCTTCTCATTTACAGGAACTCAGCATGTTTCAGCAATGTCTCTCTCTATTCCCAGCTCTTCCTACATGGCTCACCATCAGGTCAGGGACAGCCTGTAAGCTTGTGAGCTGATCACTGAGTACAACAGGTGCATGACCCTGGGGCAGGACTATCTGCACACCAATAATAAGGAATAATGTGAAATCTGCAGCATTCCTGAGGAATTACAGGCCACCAGGAACTTCAGCCAGCAAACCTGCAAAGGGGTGTACATTGCTGATGCAGTTCTGGTTCTGGCTTTTTGTTCAGGAATCCACCTGCACAGTTGTAACTGCAGGATTGGGCTCTTCAGCCATTAGGTCAAGAGAAGCTGATGTTCCTGTATTTCACCCCATAAGTCTGCATGATGTTGCTAACTGTAGCTCACTGTGGCTCAAAGACCACCACTTAGGGAAAGCAAACCCAAACATAGCCAACCACAAAAATGTCTTTTTCATCAACCTGACAAAAAAACCCCTCAGTTCCTTCTAAGTTTCACAGCCAGATTTTAATGCTGAACATAATGTTTCAGCTCCACTGACTTTAACAGAGTTACTTCACACTGAAGAGGATGAAATGAGGTAAGAAATCAAGTCCTCCCTCACTCCTTCCATTCTCACCTAATGTTTTCTTTATCCAGCTTCGCCTCCAAATTTCTTGAGAAGTCACTCTTAAATATTGCTTTGACAACCACAAAACAATTCATTTTCTCACATACAAAAACAAAAACTTAGAATTATTTGTTTCATAGAAGAACACACAGGCTGCAGAGGGAAAATGTACTATTCTACTGCAAGAGATACAATCCTAACTATTACTGTGTGACGTGTTTCCCCACTGCCATTGCTGGGTAACTCTTGTCTGTGCAAGGTGTGAGTACAAATGAAAAACAAATACTCGAAACAAAAGACAGACAACTTCTAACAAGATTTAAGTTTAAAAGTCCTTATGTAGCTGGCAGAGAAAACATACTGGGGGAAAGAACTGAAAGGTATTGGTTGAAAGCCATCAAGCACTGAAGCACTGCCCGACACTCAGCAGCACGGTACAGTCCCAATCCTCTACCCAGCTCACCAGTGGCACAGGACCAGGTTTAAGACTTCCTCACTTGAATCCTGCAAGGGGCCAGCTCAGTTCTCATCAAGAGAACCAAGGAGCAGGCCTTTCATGTGTGTGCCTGACCCTGCCACGGGAACCGCAGGGTTTCAAAAGCACAGGACCAAGTCCCTCCCAAGAGCACGGGTGGCAGAAATCTTCCTGTTGCTACACCTGTCTAAGAGGAGAGTGATCCCAAAGCCAGGCACGCAGTTAGGGGGGCTCCACATTGTCTCAAAGCAGATAATTTGCTACACAAATAATGCCTTTCAGAAAGAAAATATCATAAAACCCCAAACAAAACACCACACAGCCAGAGGGAAGACACCTTCCCACCTTCCCTCAGAAAGGGAAGGTGTGGACAGGACTTGATAAGCTTCTTGTCAAGAGAGCTTCCACTTGCATTAAGTTCCATAGATCCCATGTTGTGCAAGTCCACTGAATTATTTTTATTTTTGCTGAATGAGGCTCTGTGACATTAAGGGTCAATAAAATGCTGCTTCTTACTTTCAGCATTTGCTACATTTTATAAAATCTCTTATATAGAGACACCCACACGGAAGATTTCTTACAATAAAAATTCCATGCTTCCTAAGCAACTGATTTTCTTAGTGTAGTCTCATAAAATCCTGTTAACTTTCCTTCCCCTTGCTAAAAATTGAAATTTTGTTGTACTACGTTTCTTTGTACCCAGATATGCCTGAAGCTAGCTTATTTTCACATGCTGAATTGTCCACGCTCATAAGGACTTGCTATTACATTATGCATTTGTGTGCTATAAAGGAAAAAGCACTAACACTGGAAAGTGTCAAAATCATGCTTTTCCTCTTTGTTGTTTTATCTTTTAGGTAATCAAATTTATAAATATTAGAAATAATAAAATGCTGCTATCATTGTGAGAATACTACAAATAGGTCTACAACCAGGCATTAAGTAAAGTCTGCTTTACTTCTCAAATACGACTCAATTTTTTACATCAAATTTTTATTTTAAGTAACAAAACACCAGTAAACAGCAAATCTGAAACTCTTAGTATGTTTACTGGCTCTAGAAATTAAGGTTCAGTAAGCAAGTTACCCTATTCATCACAATACTGCCAGAGTGCCAACGTCGTTGCTTCTGTCAATTCCGTGTTTGATGTGAAAATCAGTTTTGATTTTGCATTAGATTATGAATACGAAAAAATAATTTAATTGTGAAGAACTATTTCACATGAATCACATTTTAAAAACCTCGCAATGAAGAATCATTTTATTTCTTGCATTAACTTTACAAAGTTAGCTTTAAATAAATAGGGGTAATAAATACTGCAATAAACAGCAGTTTAAATACCATGTTTACTGGCAAAAACTCTTAAGTAAGCTCTCCTCCTACTTTACACTGTCTTGTCAATAAATATAACCAAATTGTAACTCAGTAACTTCACAACATTCTGAAGGTGGGATTTTTTTTTTTTGAAGCAGCATTATGAATGAAGGTGGAGTATTAGCAAAAGATGTCCAAGTGGCACAGAATTCAATGAGACTACTCACATCTCAAGGCAGGCACTTACCAAAAAAGCTTCAGAGCAGTAGCATACACCAAGGGAAAGGACACAAAACTAAGGAGTCAGATGTAGATTTTATTCCACTCCCTCCTAATGCTAACCTGCTAAGTGACTGCAGGCAAGCCTACGCTCCTTCACAGCTTTTTATCTCAGATGCCTAGAACAGGGGGGAAAAATGATTGTTCCTGATCTTGAGGTGTGTGATTACAGTACGGCTTGTGTACTTCACCAGACAGGACAGAAGCACATAAATAAGGCAAGGTCTACAACTGCCAATTATTAATAATATCACTATTATTGCAAGAACAGTATGTGCTTTTTTCTTTTTCAAGCTATGCAAAACAGCAGCCCATCAAGCCATTTTTAAAGTCAGAGTAATCCTTAGGCTGGTTCAGATCTTACCCCTTCTGAAATTATCAAGAAGGGTGACAGCTCTAGGGAGTCTTTTGTGAAATTCCCATGTCCACCAGTACCACACTCACCCCGCTGCTCTCAGACAGAAACAGTGTATCATTACTGATCTTAAAACAATAAAACAAAATAATAAAAAGGAAGTAAGCCCTAATAATCTTTTGACATGAAACGAAAAAGCTTCTGGCAGTAATACCCCAGGAAAGGGAGAAACATGGTAGAAGGAAAATAAATAAACTTAATACTATGGAAGTCAGAAGGATGACTTTTACCTATTTCTTCTCAAGAATATATTGAAATACATATGATTGTAAGTTCAATCCAGCTTTATAGACCCCTAAATAATAATGAAAACATCAATTATTAAGTTTACAGTAAGGTACAACACTATCTATACTGCCTTGAAAAACTTAAATCACTCATGAAAACTGTCCCAGTATATGGGTGCCATATGATTTAATGATACGGGGAAGTACTGTCACTCTCCATTTGCAGGTGACAAAGGAACATATGGCTATGCTTCTAAAAGTAAAGACCTTGGAAGTCACCAGCAGGCCACACCAGTGCTGCTGATTCCACTGGTGGCCACAGCAGGCCATCCCCACAACAGGGCACAGGAAGCCCAACTTGGCTCCAAAATTTGGAAAGTGGCCTCTGGTTCTGACTACGTCACATGCCAGAGCTCAGAGACAGCCTGCAACACACTCAAAAAGTATAATGAATGTTTCAGTTCAGTTCCAATTTTAATTTCCTCCACCAAGGAACCGCCTTCAGATAAAGAGGGGGATCTGAACACTACGCAAGCCACGTACTGTTGATGGAGAAGCAGTGTCTCAAAAAAAAGGTGTCCAAATTTCACTGCAAGTATGTTTACAAACTTCACACCACAGCAGAGCCTTGTACACCACAGGTCTCATCTACCTTACCTGCACTTTTTCCAGCACCACATGTGGTGGAAGAGCAACTCATCCTAGCTCACTCGGTCAAGATCTCCTCCCTTCACACCACTCTTTCCCCAGCTCTGTGCCAGAAGAGTGCTCTGCCTAGCGCCACGTTCCCGAGCTCCAGAGGCACTGCGCATCCTCAGCCCACAGGCCACGAGCAGCAGCAACCTGGAAGAACTTTCAGCTGTGGATGCGAGCAATCGTATCAGTGAATTTAACAAGACTTGTCATCTGCTTCAAGATATTCACATGCTTACAGGATCGCCAGCTACTGAACCACTAATTTACGAACAAAGTGTATTAAGAGCATTCTGGATGAACAGGAAAAACATTAGTTATAAAATAATTGCATGGTTACCTCTGATATTTTATGTGGAAAACTGACATTTAATATCTTTAATTATTCACACAACAGCAATGAAAGAGAAAGGTTTTCTTCCTTGAAGGGAAAAATAAACATGGACAAATTCCTCTCACCATCACTCCTACACTCCTTTCCTAAATAAACCTCCTGCTGAAGCCAATGGAAGTTTTGCAGGCAATGAGCTTACAGCAAGCAGCCCCCAAAAAACTCCAAAGTGTCAAGGGCAAGCTTCTTAAATATTCTGAGTTTACCTTCACAGAGAAACCAGCTACGTTTTTGCTAAATTACGTGCCTGCTTGACATGGTTTATCAGCTTGCTGTGCCAAGAGGGACAGTGGTGTGCAACGAACTTTTGAGAACATGGGCCAATTTTTGAAGCATCCACAAGGCCCCTTGCTAAGCAGCTCATCACCTTCTATCTTGTGACACACCAGCCCTGCACTGGCACTTGCCAAGCAAGACCAGAACTCCCGTACGTCAAGACTGAATTACTAAAATCCATTCATGAACAGTTACTTTAGTGAGAACCGTGTAGTAAAAGAAATATTCCCTTTTACCAAAATAAAAGTCCCCTAAAGTAAATGGAGATTTCTAGTCATGGACAAATCTAATGAAATCTCTATTCTCACCTTAACTAGGCACATTACTTTTACTGCCTGTTTTTTAAGCTACAAGGAAATGTATTTCTTCTCTTCCTCTAAAACTCCTATTATGCTTCTTTTGTAAAAAATATACCCTACCTTTTTCTTTGTTAAAGCCAGTTCAACATCAGGAGAGACATACATTTAGCACTATGCACAAAACCATGGTCCACTCCTCTCCAAGTGTGGGAAGATTACGATCACCAGTTCACTGCCAGATCAACATTCCATGCATCCAAAAGACTTCGTAACAAAACTAAAACCAGATAATGATTCAAGACCTGAGTCAAGGTCTCCGAGCTATTCTTGTTCAGTATCCTTTACTATTACTCGAAATAAAGAAAATGTCCTTAGCACTTACAGCACTCTCATCTGACTCTTACCTGAAAACAAAGAAAATTAAGTTCAGAAATCAGTACATTTGTATTCAGCCCTGATCAACATTTTCAACCCTATCTGCCAGTTTTGAATTTCCAAATGCGTTTTTACTTGGAAAAAATTGTTGCACCAATTACTCTTCACAGAATACGATCCTTGTCAGTAATACTATAAAACCAAAAGCAATATTCTTCTATGCAACTAGTCTGTCATAAAGAATTTCGGTAATTGAATTTGGTGTATGTACTCTGAGACCTTCACATACCAACCACACTGCACACAAAATCCAAACACCTGAAATTTGTGTGTAAATCTGCAGGAACTGGACAACAGCAGAATTCTCCCTTCAAACCGACTGCCCACAGTGGTACCTCCAGCCTTAACACTAGCTCTGTGGTCATAACATCACACCAGAACAGCTGCTCTCAACAGCCCCCTTCAAGTCAACATGTTTGGGACACCACTTATCCTATGTCTGCTATACAATGCCTGAAAAAGGTCAAGAGTATGTTATTAATCCTTTGCATTTATGAATACTAAGCTTACCCCAAATACATGGCTTATCTTGTTTTTAATTATGTACAGAATAGTACCAAAAAGAAACGCTACCTCCCACTTCCCATTTTGGGCCAAACGCGGGTCAGTGACACCACAGGCAATTGTTTGAGAAGTGCTCCAAGCGCCACTCATTTTATATCATCTACGATCGTGACCCCAAAAACTTAGAGCCTCTTCTTTAAATTACTACTTCCACTTCAGCTTAAAAGGTGTCAAATCCTTCAAAAGTTACCGTAACTTTTCCCAGCATGCAGATTAAAAAAAACACTGTTGTGTACCTGAAAGCTTAGGAATACCAGTAAATTAGTCACTAAGACACATCTTTCAAATTGATTGGTATCTGCATTCATCAATGCCAAAAGAAAAAACAGTAACACAGAAAGAGCATGGACGGAATTCTAATTAGCTCTCAGTTTATGTGTTAAAACTGAACGAACTCCTGTTGCAGCAGCATTACAGTTCTGCTAAACTTCTCACTGATTCTTGACCTCCACAGTTTTCTAATTACCTATTCAGTTTATGTTCTCTTACTTTTCTACCAATGAATTTTAAAAGGGCTTTACACGCTCATTAAATTTTTGACCTGTGTGTTGCACTTTGCCTATTCTAATGTTACTCTGGCTTAAAACTTTTGCCCCAAGTCAATCAGCTGATCATCTTTACAAAGTTTAAGGGGAAAAAAAAAAAAACACAAGAAAAATCTAAGTGAAGAGAGCTCTGAATATGCACAGCCTCTTAATTCCCAGGTTATCTGGATGTACCTCTACGTACAAACTTCGTATTCTAGCAGTTGCTATTAGCGCCTGGAGAACACACGTCTTCTGAGGTGCTAAAACCAGAACAAGCATCTTCCTCATAAAAAGTGGCAGCACGAGGATCTCTGTCTTATCAACAATAACCAACTTCTTTTTCCATGTGTACAGTTTACCTACTTACCCAGGAAGGCAAATGGAAATTACAGACAGACGAAGATGAAGCTGTCTCAAAGCCTTTGTCATGTGATAGTGACCTATAAAGTATCAAATATAAAGGCACATCATCAGCACACCATGATTTTACAATATTGCAACTCACCACATCACCAACAAGAGGAGAGATCCCAAAACTTGAAACTTGCTTCCTTCTCACCCCCACCCCAGCTAAGTTGTCATTAAAACAAGATGACAGTCGCAGGAAACCGTAGGGAGCAAACAAAAGCTGCACCGTGTCTTTAAAGGGCATTAGGAGTGGGCAAATGGAGCAAATCATCTGAGTGTGCATCAGCAGGGTGGGTTATTTTTCCTCTGTCTCTCTCTCTCTCTCTCACGGATACATGTTTATGAGCGCGCAGAGACACATATACGTACACACAGGGATGCATCACGTAATTATTTACATGCACACACAGTAATACTCGCATGTATTATCAAAATAAAAGACAGAAAGTTGACCACCAGCTGCAAGGAGGCATACATAACAATAACCCCCGGGAACTTACACAAGTGAGCGATCAATCCCCGCGCGTGGATAAGCCAAACAACGCAAAAATTAACCAGAATAAGCCGCCAGACCGCAGGTACGAGATCCACCCGGGAAGAGAGGCAGACAGAGCGACGGACGAACGCCGCGAGGCTGGAGCACAGTTTCAGGTAATGCCCGCTGTCCCCCGGCAGAGCCCGGCCGAGC